>PVJI01016821.1:0-37261 GCA_004026765.1 Micronycteris hirsuta
AGAGAGGCTTTTAAAATTTTCTTTAGGGATCTGCTGTTAGTCTCCAAGTGTTCACTACATACCAATGTCTCTTTTTCCTCAAATTTTTTGAAGAAGTTAAGAGAAATTTGTTGAATTCAGACCAAGGGAGTAGTGACGGATTGTGTGACAGCTAATAATAATATTAATGAACTCTCATCATTAAGTAATTATGGGAATTTTTATAAATAATATCAATTTTCACTTGCATCAGTTTTCACCTTACTATAGCTCTTTTGATGATGGTGCCAATCATAGGTCATTGGTAAAAGTCTCAAAATCTACATCAATTTGAGAGAGAATCTTATGGAAAAATAGATCAATTTCTGTAACAATATTCCGTAGTAATATAGGAGAATATGTGATTTCAAATGTTCTAGTTGCCACATTAAAATATTTTTTAAAAACAGGTAAAATTAATTTAATGATATCTCCAACACATCCCACATTTTTATTTTTATATTTAATCAGTATAAACATTATTAATGGAATATTTTATTATTTTTTGTATTAAGCCTTTTGAAATCTGGTTTGTGCTTTATAGCACAGCACATTCCAATTTGGACCAACCATATTTCTAGGGCTCAACGGCCACCTGTGGCCAGTGGTTATCATGTGGGACTGCCCGTGGCACGGTGTCCAGGGACACAATCCAAAGATGACAAATGCTGCTATTCTTAAGTCCAGTAAAACACTCCATTGCTCTGATGACATTTTAGAGAAAGAGGGCAACTTACGTAATACAGTAATATTGTGATGAAACCTCACAGTAGATAATGCCTTTTCCCAGAATAAATTGCTCACATTTAAGAATCAGGTCTGTGCTCAGCACTGTATTTCTTGGAATCATCTCAACTTATTCCTTGGCATCTGCAGGAGGATATGTTGCCTTTTATTGCCTCTGGGAAATGATTTATTTGGCATTTGATGGATAAACAATGATAAAAGTATGAAAGGTAAATATTAAGAGCTGTTTACATTGTACACTTTGGAGTTTTTTGACTGAAACCAGAGTAAGGTTGTTTTGTTCCGTTTCGTTTTGTTTTCCCCTCCATGCTAGGATCAGTTTGCTGAGGTAACATAGCCACCAGAATAATACAAAATCACTGGGTAGGGCATCCTCTCTTTTACCATGTTGTCTTTATAGTCAATCAAAATAAGAAGAAATAGAGGACATTTAATAACACCATTTTTGTTGTTTATATACTAACTGCCTGCTTCAAGGAATGCAGAAAAAGTGCAATGACATTCCTCTGAATGTTCTGGGTGTGAAGCTGTGCTGCTCTGTATCCTGGGAAGAGACCATTCCCACTTAGTCTTACATAGCCATGAAGCATCAACGAACATTTGAAGCTAAAACACCAGTTTCTGTAATACTTACAGGAATGTAAAACATTTTATCTGTCAGGCCATTAACACTATTTACATGTTTCTGACTATTAGTAATAAAGATGTGAAGCTAATACAATGCATTAAGATTCCTTTCCTCTTTCTTATTGGAGTAATCTTGTATATCTTTCATACACATACATCTTACACTCCTTCATATTTTTAAGAACTTTGCTTAACAAAGCAAAGTGTACTATATTGTCCAGGAATGTTTCCACTACTTCTCTTTAAACAGAGAATATTATTTGGGCCTTCTACTTGTCAACATTTGCTTCTTAGCTCAACAGGACGTGTAAGAATCAATTGATAAAAACTCAACTATAGAAAAAAGTTTTGTGGTGATCAATATTTTATATTAATGTATCCCAGTTTTTCACAAATTATATATAATATTCCTTGCAAATACCAAGGGGATCTGTAATAAGTCAAGAAAAGTGAACACACACACACACATACACACACTTTTCTCTATAAGAACTCTAAGAAAAATAGTGGCTTCTACGTATAGTTGAATTATGATTAATTTGAAATAGATTTAACACTACAATTTAGCTTAATTTTAGACCTGGCATTTTATGTGAACTATACAGCAATTTTATAAACTCTCCCCAACCATGGGATATTTCTTTGACAAAGTTCTGGAATATGTGGCTTTATTGGAAGAATTCAAAATTCAGGATAAATTAAGTCACGTTATCTAGAAATTGTTAGAAAGTGAGAAACATGATATGGTAAAAAGAGAAATGTAAAGGAATGGTAAACATTGTTAATTAAGAGATATTACAGAAAAATTACCTCAAAATCATTTTTAAAAGCTGGAGAATAGTATAGCCAAACCTAATATTTAGCTGTTGATAGTAAGAAGAGTTTTAAAATATTTGTACATTTGGGAATGTTCTAAAACCCAATAGTTATTAAAAATATTTTCTTATTTGGATAAATAACCACTCCCAGGAACCTAGCCACTGAAAATGCATATTACATGAAGGAAAAGAAAATCCACTTCAAAACAGAAGTGATGAGAAGAATGTTAAGGAGCAAAAAAATAGAAATAGACTAGAGTATTATACATTTTAATTAATTTAGAGTGCATTATATTCATATTTAATTAATCTTTTTTAGTGCAAATGTGTGTTTGTGTGGCTTTCTAATAAGATCATAAGCAATCTGTTTTGCAAACTATAGTTTTCTATAATATCTTATTTTAAAATATTTTATATAAAATATTTTATAAAAAGTATTTTTATAAAGTACTTTTCATAAAAAGTATTTATAAAACCCTAGAGAGTTTTATTTACCATAACCCCTGATTCTTCAGTGATTATATAAAGTACATTTTATACCATATTTTCCAGTCATTCACACTAATAAAGGCAATACATTTTGTTAGGGAAAAAAATACTAGTCCTCAGGTATTATATTCATATGAGAGTCCCAAAGTTCCCGCCAGGGCATAGATCACTTTCTATAATGTAGACCATTTAATACACCCATATTAGCCCTACCTAGAAAGCAACATTCACTCTCCATTACTTTGCTCGAATATTCCAAATACATCGTATGTAAATGAATCACACAGCTAATTCATGTTGCCTAGAGGTTCTATTTGACTCTGTGGGGATTGAATGTTTAAACAGTCTCAGTCTCCCTTTTATGGCATTGCTACCCAATCATTTTCTGCTAGCATTTAATTCAGTTTAAAACAGGCATATATTTGAGGAAATATAGAAAAATATGTAAATATTAAACTTTGTAAAATAAAAGTGCTTTTTTTCTGATACAGGTATGCAACTCTATTTGGATAATATATTTTGTTCATTAATTAATGGGATTAATTAGTTAACTCAATATTCAATTATTGAAAATAATTCAATAAATAATTATCTATAAGCTACTATGGAGAAGGTCAACAATTTAATGATAATGGTACAGGGGGAAGATATAAAAATAAGTGAGCTTTGTGCTGTCAAGGAAAGTTTAGTCTATTAATGAAGACAAGCTGTACATAAACACAGTACATGAAGGAGAGTAATAAGTACCATGAGCATGAATAGAAGTATTTTTTTCTCGAAGGAGAGAGAACGCTCTTAGCTGTGATGACTGGAGAGTTAATGCAGAAGGTAACATATTAGAAAAATACAAAAAAAGGAGTAATATTTAAACAGAGTGTTAAAGCCAGCAGCAACAACAACAGTTCAGATTTGGGAAATCTCAAGTTGTATTTAGAAAACGATGCCTACTGTGAGGAGAGCAGAGTCCTCTTCTGTAGGGTAGTAAACCACTTCGTGAAGGCCTTGAAGGACTCGGGAATTAGTCCTTGGTTGAGGTGGACTATTCACAATCTTTGAGCAGAGGAATCGCATTCTGCACTGGAATTGTTGGAGGAGTACACTCTTGTATGACAGAGCCTTGTTAGGATGAGGGAAACCTTGTGAAAAATGCAAAAGACATTGTGTAAAGCAATCAACAAAGCGTTTGTCATAAAGGAACAGGAAAAATGAAATGCCCACTCTGAGAAGCTGGTGAAATATTTAACAAGAAAATGAGAGGCTGAAGTAGGAGGTACTGTGTGAGAGGAAAGACGTAGTAATGACAGTATAGAGACTGAAGAGTGGATGTGCAGATGTTCAATGGGCCAGAACATATGAGGAACAGAACACAGGAGTTATCTGGGTCATTCGAGATATAAGTATTAATTTACTTAAGCATTACATTTCGCAGGCTAATAACTACTGATGTTGAAGCACTCCATAAGGATTGGGAGGGTTCGCCATAGGAAATGTAAAAGGTACAAGACTATGAGACATCCAGAGGTACCGATCCCGTCAGAGCTCTGGTTATGTGTATGAAAGCTATACAGGACAAAGGAATGGAATGTGTCAAAAATCAGAATGAGTTCTAATTCTTTTTAAAATTTGTACTACTTTCCTTACACTACTTGCATCTAGTCTTGAGATACTACAGATTTTTTAAGATAAAAATTCTGTTCTATTTTTTATTTGGTGAACATTTGTCAAATGTGATGTATGTCCCACACAACTTTGAGACCAAGATCAAGGCTGTGGAGAAAGAGCTGCACATGGTACAGACAGAGGACGAGGTCAGTATCAGAGGTAAAAGCAAGTCATGGAGAAGGACACACTTGGCTGGCCACATTCAGAGAGATGACAGTGTGCAAGGATGAGGGAAGGCCCTGGGCCATAATACACCTGCAATGACAAAAGTCAGAGGTTCACAGATCTGTGGTGCAGAGTAAGAATGAGAGCTTCAGAGACCCGGGAAACGGGGATGCATCAAACAGCAGAGCAAGCCAGCAAGGGGCAGCAGAATAAAGTAATAATTTAATGCCCAGGCAATATCTAGCTGGTAAGAATTTAAGTCTGTGTAAACTAATAACTGTGTAAAATGTCACTGAAGGGTTTAATTCATTTGCTCATACAGTCAGTTCTCCAAATTTGGAACTCACAGATTCAACCATCCATCGATTAAAAATATATTTTAACATTACGTTGTTACTATTGTGTACTATACAGTTAGGGCTACAATGGTTACTTCTGTATTGAACATGCACAGACTTTTTTAAAAAATTGTAATTATTCCCTAAACAATACAGTATAAGAACTATTTATATAGCATTTATACCTACTAGGTATTATATGTAACCTAGGTATGATTTAAAGTATACAAAAGTATGTGGGTGGATTATGCAAATACTATGCCATTTTATAAAAGGGACTTGATCCTCAGATCTTGGTATTTGCAAAGCGGTCCTGGAACCAGTGCTCCACAGATACTGAGGGATGACTGTATTTTATTTTGATACTGTTTTGCAGCAGCAAGTGACATTTTTTACAGAATCTCTGCGTGTCATTGACTCTCAACTTTGGGTACACATTCGAGTAAGTTTTAAACGTATTGGTGATGGGGACCCAAAAAGTTTTAAAACTTCTTGTGATTGGGACCCTCCTGAGATTCCAGTTTAACTCTCCTGATTGTAGCCAGGGCATCTGGAGTTTCGGAAGCTCCCCAGATGATTCAGCTGGCCAAGGCTGAGAACTGCTGCGTATGCAAAGCTCATCACAGTGGAGTAGCTCACAGGGAGGGGAGTGGGAGAGCCTGTGGGCAGCTGCCACACTAGGTCAATTCCATTTGTGAAGCAGAATCCCTGGGGAACCTTAGAGGAGTACAAAAGCCTCAGTTCCACCCCAGATCTATTGAATAAGAATCTGAGTGCTGAAGATACAACAGGGCATAACTGATTCTGTTTACAATCCACCGTGAAAGGCCTCTCTTACACACACTTCATAAAGATTTTTTACTTCATCTGAGTTTCCAAGCCTGTTATGAGAGATAATACTTTGACTTGATCAGGATTTAATGGTTCAGTGCTATTAGTTTTCCTCTTTATGTTAAAAATAATTAATACTACTCAGCCCGGCTGGTGTAGCTCAGTGGATTGAGCGCGGGCTGGGAACCAGAAGGTCCCGGTTCGATTCCCAGTCAGGGCACATGCCTGGGTTGCAGGCCAGGTCCCTAGTGAGGACCATGTGAGAGGCAACCATACATTGTTCTTTCTCCCCTCCTTCTCCTCTCTCTAAAAATAAATAAATAAAATCTTAAAAAAAGAATTAATACTACTAATCAGGGCTATATAACAATATTCTTTTAGTTTCTGAATATTCAGAGTCTAGCCATGTGTTTTTCTCCTAAGGAGCTATTGATTTAGCTGAGGAAAAAGGTGGATAATTACAAGGTGGCGGTGCAGCAGCTAAGTGCTCTAATAGAACAGGAAGGGGTGTGTAGGACTGGTGTAGGCAGGAGATCAACAGCATTGCCCAAAGGAACCAGCAGGAAGCTTCCTTGATGGCAGAGATTCGAAGACTCTGGGTGGCTAATGACAGAACAGGATGTATTAAAAGGAAGGAATATGGACAAACAAACTAGAAAGCAGACACCATTCTAAATCATGCAAATTTCAGGATTTAACCAACACACAACCTGCTTTCTATGGGAGCTTGGTGACACTTCTCACCCTCCTCCCCTGTGGAGCTCTGACTAACGAGGTACATGCAGAAATGTCTATTAGTTTGGCACAGAACACATGAGAGGTTTCAAGAAGCAAGTATGCATCTCTTTAGAACCAGCAACTCTGCCTTCTAGTAAAAGAGGACATAATTAGTTCTCATCTCTAATCAGTCACATTGGCCATTCTTCCCACTTTGGGAGATGGGTTGAAGGTGGGTGATGAAGCGGAGCAGAGGGAGCAGGGCCGAGATTTCTCTCCCAGTCCCCCGGTGATAAATGCTGCTAGCTGCTTATTAATATTTACTTTCTACTTCTACCTTAAGAACATAACCCAGATTTTTTTGAGACTGTTACTGTGTTCAGTTCCCTGATTTATCTAACTTTTTGGGGTGGGGGAGTGGTGGTATCTCTGCTAGTTGTAGAAGAATTATGATTCCTGATACTCTCTTCCCCAAGGGAAGAAATAACAAAAGTAAATCCCCTGCTCCATAAAGCATGGAAGCAAAAATGCTTTTCTTTTTACTTAATGATAGCCAGTAAAATCTATTGACTTAAGCAAGTATATGTTACACCAAATTGCAGACTGAGCAATAGCTGGAAAAAGCAAGAAGTGATACTACAAAATCTTCCAAATCTGTACTACTTCTCTAAATAAGAGAAACTTCTCATTCCTAAACAATGGTAATAAGAAGAGCTTACCATTTCATGTTAAGTCAACTCCTAAAATTATTTTGGAGCACAATCCTTCCAGGTTTTCCCAATTATTAAGTGAGAAATTTGCCAGAGCTGCCCTAGGAAGCATCTAAGACAGGATGTGTGGGTCCCTTAAATGGAGTGACAGCTGCTAGATAATGCTGGAGTTCTGGCTTCTGCCTCCTGCCCACCCACTGTGACAAAGTCGTGATTATTTACCTTATGCTATCAGTATAGACACATCCTTTACAAAGAAGAATGAGAAAAATACCAACAGGACTTCGCTTATGAAATTGACTAAGCGACTTGTAAGAGATCTGCACAATTATCCTCACATCTTTTTATGGAGCTGATTATCATTGTGAACATTTCATGCTTTTTATGTCTGGGACTTAAAATTAATGATGGCCCTCAAGCTCTAATGATCAAGTTTACAATAATGTTTTCCACAAGCGTTTAGGGATGCAACATTGGGCACTGGTCTGACATTACTCATCAGTAACAATATCCCACTATAGAGATCAGATACGCAAGAAAAACAAACAAACAAAAACAAACTATTTTTATTAACAAAAAAAGGAATTAACTATAGTAAAAAATGTTATTTTCCCATTGTTTCTTCTACTAAAGAATTACATTCTATCATGCCTCTGATGTTCCAGTATAGCTCTCAACCCAACAAATTCCCGAAGCTGTGGACGCAAAAGTTTAAGTTTCTTAAATCAAGACACGGGGTGCATATTGCATTGTGGGACTGTAATCCAGCATCGAGATCCCAATGTCAGACTTGACAGTTTTCAAAGATGCTTTGCTAGAAGCAAATATGTAAATGTAGAGGTGCAGTGAACACAGAACATTTATTTTAAAAACTTAGTGAAAATCCAGTTTGGCTGTCTGTCTATATATTTTGAGGAATCACATTTTCTGGATTATTATTCTATCTTTAAAGACCATTGTAATTAGAATACACTGCTGAGTCCACATTCCAGCTGTTATCCAACTAAGCAGTAAATTAAAGAGTTGAACAGTAACCTCCAGGATATTTTGGGTTAGAATAGAAGTAGACAATATTTTTTGTATCTTGACTAGCAAAACTACTGCATACATTTTATTACTGACAAACTCAGCAAAGCTAGAGACAGGAGGAGGACCACAAGAGCAAAGACTGTTTTTCCATACTCTACACATTCGATAGAGTTATGAAGCCCTACTTCCATACATAATAGCTATATAAATATCAGCAAAGCGTAAAAGTCAAATCTGGTTCTGCCAGCCCCCTTTACTCAAATATCAATTTCCCCTACACCAACAAGCAGTTTTATTTTATTTTTATTTTTAGCAAAGTTGGACAACAATAACAAAAGCACTTCTTATCACTCACTTTACACACATCTCTTTCTGTCTTATTGAGACTACATTATTGTTCTGGAGCTATGAGACAGAGAGCCAGAACTGGGGCTCACAGAAACGCCAATGTGTCAGAGGTCAGTTAGCTTTCACTAAGCTTGTTTTCTAGACTTCTTTGCAATTAGATGTGTCTAACACATCTTTTCCCTTCCACTAACTTGATGTAGATAGACTTGTTAACCTTGGAAGTCATGTATTCAAAAATGATGAAACCATGAGACAGAAGAAAACTGAGTATCTAAATTATTAATTGGTGGAGAACTCCTGCCAATTCAAACCAACTATTTTGGTCTTAATGTGTTCAAGAAATGAACTAAAATATAAAATTTTGGTGGATTTGTTTGCTACAGCAACTAAAATTACCTTTAGTAAGCACAAAAAGAAGCATTAGTATTCCTTTATTTCAGTGATGTCCTGCTCATTTTGAAGGTCTCTCTAGGATCTCTCTAGAAGGTTTCCTAGGCCTCTCTAGGAAATCAGTCACCTATGTTTGCCTAACATAAAAGTGTACACATTTCTTCCAATGACACCGACCTATTTCTATTATTAAAACTGACTCACCCCTGCCTCATGTCTTCATGAATTTTTTCTTTGTAAAATAATTAACTAATTCACTCAAATGTGTAAATATCTAAAAGTGATTTTAAAACTTTGGTTCTCAAGTGCTATCTGTTTTATATTTTAAGAGCTTAAATACACTAATTTAAATGAAGGACTAATATAAAAATTACAAACCAAATGACCTACTTTTGGAAGACGTACTAATTTAGGATGATTTTTGGTTTTATCACTATTGCAATGTGTTTCCTGTCAAGGAATATGCAAGGGATGCCCCAGCCTGGCCATCCACGGGTAGAACCAGGTTATGGACTACATCCTCACATATCATCATAAGTCCTCACTACCATCTTCCCAGCTACTTACCTCAACACTTGCCCCACCATAATATCTGTATTCTTTGTAGTCGTTGAAATTGGTATTATTCCAGTGCAGCCATTAACTGTCAACCTGTTTCTTTCTTCCTCACTGACAGATAAAGCACGCAGTAAGGGCAATTTCACCGGGGCATATGGATTGATCTTCTGTAAATTTCCCAATTTACAATTCAGTTAGAATATACCCCAGCCTATACTAAGATAAACTAAAGTATGTGACTTCATTCAGATTTACCAAATAATGCCTGCTCTTAATCCTGTTTTGTTAAGTGTACTTGATTTATTAGAGAGATATTCAGTTGAGAAGGTCGGGTCCATTAACACAGGTCAAAATGTTAATGTTCTTTTCAGAAAGTTTGCCCACACAGCCACTTCTGAACTGGCTATATTGTAGGTGATTTGCTTCACCTAGGCTGCTGTTCTGGATGGCACAGCCTGAATAAAAAAAGTCTATAAATCTGGAAATGTCCAATTTTGTTTGAATGCCTGCATGGATCTAAAAACCTGGTGGCATATTGGTGTTAAATGAACACCAATTCAGGTTTCAGTTTACCCTTCTTTGAAGGTACTGGGTCTTTTACCAGTGAGCTTATGGAAGTGCAGGGGCTGGGAATGCATGCTAAATGGCTTCATTTTACAAGGGCCCTAATATCCAATTCATTTGTATATGCCCCCGTGCATTAGAGCAAATTGCTAAAAAATACATAAGATTATTGTAGTTTTGTTGAAGTTCTGATAGATGATTGATGTCTTAATTAAGCCTGTTAATAGTCTTCGTAGGGTATGTTGTAATAACTTAACAGTCAAGTTGGGATTTAGGGTCACTATATTAGTTTATTGAGTGCCACTAAATGAATTTTTCTTTTCAGAACCAAATTGCAATTTTATAGCTAACTCGTAAACTTAACTCAGCTCAAATACAATTTAAAAGGCTCAAAGAGGTGCTTATTTACCAAGCTTTGAACCACTAAGCTGTAAACTGTAAAAGTTGAATTCCAGCTATTAGAATTTTCAGTCTTCACTTGATAATAATTCTCTTTTAAGTAATGTTCTACATTTAATGAAAAGGAAAATGTAAATTATACCACACTAAAGAGGAAGTTGTGACAGCATGGATGGAACTGGAGAGTATTATCCTAAGTGAAATAAGGCAGCCGGAGAAAGATAAATACCATATGATTTCACCTATAAGTGGAACCTAATCAACAAAACAGACAAGCAAAATAGAACCAGAGACATGGAAATAAGGAACAAATTGACAGTGACCAGAGGAGAGGAGGGAGGAGGATAACAAGGGAAAGAAGGGGAAGGGACAAGTTAAGGAACATATATAGAGCACCCATGGGCGGGACAATGGGATAGGGATTGACTGTGGGAGCAGGTAGTGGGGGTGGGGGTAAGGGAAGGGGTGGAGACTTTGGACAGGTCAGGGGAGAAGAACAGGGAAAAATGTGGGACAACTGTAACTGAACAACAATAAAAAAAAAAGAGAAAGTTGTAAGTACACACATACTAGTATAAAATTGTATTTATTGCACATCCTGGCTGGTGTAGCTCAGTGGATTGAGCGTGGGCTGGGAATCAGGTGGCCCCGGTTCGATTCCCAGTTGGGGCACATGCCTGGGTTGCGGGCCATGTCCCCAGTGAGGGCCATGTGAGAGGCAACCACACATTGCTCTTTCTCTCCCTCTCTTTCTTCCTCCCTTTCCCTCTGTCTAAAAGTAAATAAATAAAATCTTAAAAAAATTGTATTTATTGCTTTTAATAAAATTTAAAAACTTGTAATTGCCTTAAGTTCTCAATGTTCTTTTTAAGCCTAATTTCAATCAACAGTGAGAAGTACCAAAAAATATATTTGGTTTCAAATATGCCACAAAAAATTCTTTGCTAGCTGAAATATAGTATGGGTGAGTCTCCTTTACTCTTCTTTTTAACCTATACCTATCTTATTATTTTATTTAATTCTATATTTGACCTAAAAAGACTTTGATATTTATCATGTTATTAACAAAAGAAGCATTTTCTGTATTAAAAGAAAGTTAGCCTGCTTAGATTCTGATTTATGAATAGTGTACTTAGAGAAACAGACAAAAAAGTCCATGTTTATCAAAATCAATATAAATATCAGTTGGGGAGATCCTACTAAATCCACATACTTTGATTTATGCACTAAACCTTCCTGAAACTAATTCTCATGGCACATATAACATATTGATAGGAAAAGTGACCTAAATAGAAAGATATCATCAAAAACAACATTTGACAAGCTTCTACTACTATGACAATGGAGGTAAGACAAACTAGGCACAGCTCATGGACCATTGAGATACACGGTCAGCTTAGTTGTGGAGTTCCTCATACTACTAGAGAAAATGAATGCACTGGAAGACAAGCGTTTGATGGTTTGATAGAGAGGTTGTGCTGGCTTAATACGCAGACAATGAATCCGAACGAAAGAAATCTGGGGTCCAGACAAATGTGGATAAATGTAGGTTAAAAAGTAAAGCAATACAAAAACAAAAACAACAAAAAAAAAACCAAACAAAAAACAACAACACACACACACACAGGAAAAATTAAGGAAAAAAAGTTTCAGAATGAGTAAGTTAAGAATGGGAAGAAGGCTCATGAGATTGCACTCCTAAATCAGCAGCAGAGTATGACGTGCTCTCAGGGCACATCTACAACCAGATATGGAAGAAGATTCCTCAGTGATAGTGTAAAGCAGATTGGTGGGTTCAGGACTAATGATAAGAATATCTAATGACCAAGATGCAAGTAAGATAAATCATTGTTGGTAATAGGATTATTCATTTGGTCTGATTATTTTATAAAATACAGGCTCAGACTCCATGCATAATATTGCTTACATACATTAAGGTCATTTCTACTAGCATGTAACTTAAATCAACTTTATTTTGGAGAATGACTGCTGAAGATCTGTTAATTTTCAATATATGATATATTAACTAATTAATTTTTCCTTCATTCATCAACAAATATTTACTGAGTGCTCATTTACCATGTGCCAAGCATGGGAAATAAAAATGATAGCACAGTAGAGATTCACGTAGCCTGCAATCAAATCCTGAATCTAACATTTACTTGATGAGTGACCTTAGACAATTCTGACCCCTTTGTACCTTAGTTTCATTATTTTTGTGATGGAAACAATACCTACTTCACAGGGTTGAATTAACAATTATTTTTTCTTTAAGAGAACTACTTACAACACTTCCTGGTACAGTGTAAATAATGTTTTTTTTTTTTTTTATTTTCTATTTTTAGAGAGAGGAGAAGAGAAGGAGAAAGAGAGGGAGAGAAACATCAATGTGTGGTTGCCTCTCATGTGCCCCTACTGGGGACCTGCCCAGCAACCCAAGCATGTACCCTGACAGGGAATCAAACCAAAGACCCTTGGGTTCACAGGTCAGCACACCATCCACTGAGCCACACCAGCCAGGGCTAAATTGTTTTTACTATGAAAGAAAATAAGCCATATTTCTTACCCGCAAAGAAAATATATTATAGCACAAAACAAAGAAGTTATACAACAGAAACATTTCAGGGGTGTGATATGCATAAATAGTGACATGTGATACTAACAGGACATTCTCCCTCTCAAACAGTCATTTCATAGGAATAGGCAATGAATTTGAGTTCTACCTGAGCTCTAAGACCTGTTCCAGTGCAAGTGCAAGCATCAAGAATAACACATTAAAAAAGGCATTGCAAAGTTCAGAATACTGAACGTGGATTCTGATTCACGAAGCAAATGGTATAGTGGAAAAGACAAACTCAGATATAGATTTCAGTCTGGTTCCAAAAACTATTTCCTGGTTAACCCATCAAAATTTGATAAAACTTTCTATACTTCCTTGGCCATTTTTTCCTAGATATTAATTATTCTGCACAGGATCTATTAACCAACAACAGATGTTGAATAAATGGTAGCTGTTATTTTCATTTTTATTTAACATATAAAAATATGTGACATATAAAATTGGGATGTCATTTCTCTCTTTACATCCTTCAATATGTTTTCAATATCTTTAAGAAAAAAAATTTATTTCCTAAGTCCCTTTTTAAAAGATTTTGTTTAATTATTTTTAGAAAGGAGAAAGGAGGAAGAGAGGGAAAGAAACATTAATGCATGGTTGCTTCTTGTACTCACCCTTCTGGAGACGTGGCTTGCAACCCAGTCATGTGTCCTGACTGGGAATAGAACAAGCAACGCTTTGGTTCACAGGCTAGCACTCAATCCACTGAGCCACACCAGCCAGGGCTCTATACCCGTTTTTATCACTTCACCCCAACCCCAAATCCCCCATGCTGTATTCTATCATATCTCTATATTTTTGCTCACATGGTGCTTCCACTAATTGGAAGGTCCTCTTGTCCTCAACATAAAGATTTACATGGACAAAACCAAGTGGGAGGTGGATGCAAGGGAGGGAGGGTGGTTTGGCTGGGGTTGGGGGGGGGGAGTGGTGGAGAGAAAATGCAGACAACTGTAACTGAACAATAATAAAGTAATTTAAAAAAAAGATTCAGTCATGTTTTATCTCTTCCAAAAAACACTCACTCTCCCAACTCTATACAAAGTGAATTAGGTGCCCCTCTTCTCTGCTTCAAAGCACTGTATATACATGTACCTGGCATTTTATTTCAGTTGTTTCTCTAATTTTTTCTTGATACAAATTCCTTGAGAGAAAAACTGTCTTCCATAACAGCCTCTTAGAAACCTAACTTTAAATTGGTCACATAGAGGTTGCTTAATAAATATTTGTGAAATAAATGAAACAGTGAATCCTTGTAAAATGTAAAATGAAAGAGTGAGCAGAAAGCAGATTATAAAATTAAAAAGTCCCTAAGGCATGACAGGAGTTGACAAGAGAACTCTCTACCCCTGAGAAGGCTCTTACAGGTTTGGGTAGTTTTGCACTCAGGAAGATCTGGCTAAAAATCCTGGTATAATGTGAGTATCTCTTTGGCTCTGGGGAATAGAGAAGGTTCTGAAGTAGAAGGTGCACACCTATCATGACCAATTAGTCTTTACTTAGTGTTAACAAGTGAAATTCAACTGAATAAATTTGAATGTTTAATTGGCTTTATTAAGCAATGCATGAATCAGACAGCATCCTATCTAGCAACTAAAAGGGTGCTCCTAGGGGTTCTATGAAATTGAAGTTTTTTTTTTGTTTTGCTTTGTTTTGTTTCGTTTTTTTAAGAAAGAAAGAAAGGTGAGTCAGTGAGGCTATTAACAAAAGAAGAAAGGGATTCGTTTTAGACCAAGATATCTTATTTTGGGGAGCATAAAGGACCTGTAAGACCTTATTATACAGATTACCTCTTCTCTGTCAGAGGGTGTGAAGAGTGCCCACTGCTCAGATTACCCTAATGGTGCTTGACCAGAAAACCCCAGACTGATTGAATCGGATTATATGTCTAAGAAAGATATGGTATTTCTTAGTAAATCTAAGTTGGGCAGCATGGGCTTTAGCACAGGTGACACCAATTGAAGCCCATTTTTTTTTTTTAATGTTTCTCTAAGCTGAACTTTCGGTTTTATAAATTTTTACTCATTGCAAACTCCTTTACTGTTGGGGAGATTTTAGTTTAATCATAAATGAGATCTTTTCTCAATATATGATCTATGAATACTTCACAAAATATCTAAGGATTTCTGATTTCAGTTGTTTTTATGAGTTGGAATCCTCTGAGTAAATTAAATCTAATATGTGAGTAATAGCTTCATTAACAAAACTTAGAAAAAGTTGTTTTCTCTCTTTCTTCTCTTTACTTTTGGCCAAAATAATTCAACTGCTTTTTCTTGGAATTTTCCACACAGTTACTTCTCCTCCATTTTATTTGACAGAAGAGACTTGACCACTGGGAGTCATTTCCTTTCTCATTTCCTCTAAGTGAAACACTGGGCTCTTCTTGGTCAAAGCTCTTATGGTTGAGAACAACATGAATTCAGTCAGATTAACTCTAGAAAACAGAAAAACAAAGACAGGGAATTGATTGTAAATAACAAAGAAAGGATAATAAATACTCTCAGCCTTTAAAACAATCCCAAAGCAGTGTGAATGAAAAAGGTGTTAATGTAGTCAAAATGATGCAGTGAGAGATGCTTGACCAAAGAGGCCTGCCAGTCTAACTTGGGGTTGGACCCATCCAAGCCCATGAAAGCTTGGGAAGTTAATTGGTCCTTTTGAAAAAGTACCTGGTCCATCGCAAAACCAAGGGGAACAAAAAACCTCCTTCTGTCTCTGTCTGTCTGTCTTTCTCTCTCTCTCTCACTCATGACCCACACTTGCCCTGTTTGTTTGTGCACTCTCTCATTTGAGAACATGCAACCATGGGTCTAACCACTACCAGGGCCACAGCAGACTATGTGGGCTCTGAAGGAATAAGCTTTATATGAAGGAAAAACTCTGGACACTGGCTTTTATTTAGGACTTGCTGAGGACATTTTTAGACTTTTTCCATGGTAGGATGGATAGATATAAGAAATTGAAGGGCAGCCTTCTGCATGAATAAACCATTTGTCACCCCACAATCTCCCATGCATTGGCCCTTGGAATGCTTTTCTTGTGATCCTATGGAAGAGCCTAATTTCCACAGGCAATGTTAGGATGATGTTCTAAACACAGCAAGTTCAGGGGAGACCTTCATGGTGGGTCTTAAAAACTCAGAATCTAAAAGTAACCACATAGGATGGTCTGAAAGTAAAACTTCCTAACAAAAAGCAAGTCAGGACAGGTAGTCAAGTCCCAGACTTAATATCCTCCATCACTAAGGTCAATGTTTACCTTAACTGGGCCTGTCTATTGTCTGTTTTCATCTACAATAACATTCCAAAGGTATGTCAGAGTAATCTCCTTCTTTTCAGGGCACAATCGCCCACTAGATCACAACACCATGGGAACTCTCATGTTATTTTGTTGTCCAACTACCATATCTATGTGCTATAAATGTTAGTGGTTAACTATCCTATACTCATCACTATAAAAGAAATATGTGTCTCTCCATTTTATTTTTTATCCAGTCTCAGATATTTCCCCTCTTTGTTTTCTCCCCCTCCTTTAATCTACGACCCATGGATTTTATGTAATTCTCCTTACGTAGGAGGCAGTTAGGCATGAACAGAGTAGAAACAATATGCCAGGTATAGAAGGTCAGCAGGATGGAAAGCCTCGGTTACCTAGCAACTGGTGAAACTGGGGTGGGGTCTCACCTCCCTGGGTGATTTTTCCTCCCCTGGCATATTACTGCTCATACAGTTTAGACCCCCCCTGGCCTTTCATATCACTGGTCATGCAGTTCAGACTCTCCCCTGACCTTTCCTCCCCTAGCATGTCACTAGTCATGTGAAAGACCCCCCTATAGAAGGAACAAGGGAGACTGGAAAATAGCTTCATATGACTCCCATATAAATCCTTGCATGACCACTCCCTTAAGTATTAAACCTTCAGGACAACGAGGTCTGATCTGCATCAAATAATCTCAAGAACAAAGCTTTGGGTCTGTTGACCACAGAGAGAGTCTGTTGGTCAAACTATAGATAATATATAGGTCTTGGTTATATTTCAGCTCCAGACCCAAAAAAGCAGCAAGGCTTGGTGGGGCAATGCCATGACTGATGTCAAGACAAGCTGTATTCACCAATGACCCCCTACGTTGGTGCTGATCAATCAGTAGAGACCATAACCTTGGAAAGACTCACCTGGGAAGTTGGTATCTTGGTATTTGTCATTAATTCATTCTGATGACTAGTGAGCAAGTGACAACTGATGAAGCATTTTCTATTGAGGCATGGCGTTATGACTCATACCGGTTCTAGAGAGTGAGACCAGTGGCAAGCAGGTGCAGAGTGCTGAAACATTTTTTCTCATCAAAATGAAATGAGTACCAGGTTTGACAAGTTCTGAAGCCACTGAGTACCAGGGTATGACTGTGTTCTATTGACATCCTCTCCTTATACTTCCCTTAGGGTCCTTGTTTTTGGAAAGCAGATAAAAGCACTCAAGTCGAAGGACCCAGTTTGTGCTGTCTCTTGAGCACAGCCTGCATCTTCCCCCATCTCTTTCTTTCCGCAGGCACGCTCTCTCTGGACCACACCTGTGCTCCCCCCACTCTCTTTCCCCTAGGCAAGTTTCCTTTGCCTTCCTTACTCCTAAATCCCAAGGGTCCTTGTTTTGTCCTATAACTTGTTTCTTCTACCTCTGCAACTTTCTAAATAAACTTTCTGTTGTATTTGAGTCCCTTGGCTGAATTCTTTCCCAGCAGAAATCAAGAACTAAGACTGCTGAACTGAGGTTTAACACGTGGTGCCATTCATTGTTAACATTTACCATACTTTACTTATTTTTTATCGTATTGTATAAAATAAGCTCCAAAACTACCATTCTCCAGAGCATTTTCTCTATCCATTATGTTTTGCTTCCTGGCAGTTGTTGTCAGTTTTGCTCAACTAAACTCATAAAAATTCTCTACAGAAGTATGGAATGCAGTGGGTCCAAGTGTACTTTGGCTCTCTATCTTTTCTAAATGGCGCTTTCCTCGTTCCTTCATGGTCAAGGGCAGTGGCAGTAACAGCATGATCCCTCTCGTATGTGTGGTGTGGGCCAAGAAGCAGCCAGAGAGATGGTGTATTGACAGGTGTTTGATGTAAGGTCTTGCTACACCAGTCTCTCTTATATTTGCAAGGGCACCTACAACATGGATTGGACCCATTATGGAGAGAGCGGCACCCCAAGGTGCAATAATGGCCCCATGAAGCTCCTTCCCTGGTGCCCATGCTCAGCATCATAGCATCAAGCCTCCCTAGTTTTGAACTATATCTGTGAGCATCTGTGCTTTATCTCAATTGATTTTGTGTATGTGTTAGCATGATGTATCCTAAGGTCGTTGCTTGTTTACATCATCTCAACTTATGGAAGATTTACTAGAAATGCTCTATCTTCAAGCCATGGGGAAACTTATATATGTAGATAGGAAGAAAAAGACATATAGTTGTTAAAAATATTCTTTGAAATACGGTTTCTTAAAACTAAAATTTTGTTGATTTTTTTTTAATTTATCCAATTCACAACACATTTTACTTAAATATCCACGCACATTTGGTGGCAATAAAATAGCAGGAATGTATGATGATGGTACTTTAAATCAACAATATAACCGTGGATTTTCTCAGTATGTCTTCTTTGTTCCTTTCAACTTGAATTTCCTACTATTGATTGTATTTGGGGTCAAGTAATTTCCCTCATGTATCTTTTATACAAAGACAGAAAATAATCCTTGGATCTAAAATACAATGTTTAAACAAAACACTTGCTCTGAAAAGCAGCAGCGGTACCCTGCAGCGTGGATTGTG
Source organism: Micronycteris hirsuta (assembly GCA_004026765.1). NCBI lineage: Eukaryota > Metazoa > Chordata > Mammalia > Chiroptera > Phyllostomidae > Micronycteris > Micronycteris hirsuta. Next base: position 18,850 of record PVJI01016821.1, read on the forward strand.
TAGTCACGCTAGATGCTCCCTGATGCTCTGCCACAGTGCTTCTTTGGTGAAGCGTATCTTGTCCCTGATACTGATAGCCAGTCTGTGTGCTGAGTTTTTCAAAGGATAAAGCTGTTTGAAACATTGTTTTTTCAAAATTTTATTTATTTTTATTGGGAAATACTGCCAATGGGGAACTGTTACTTCAGAGGTGTGTTCATGTTGGCCTATCGAATGCTGTCCCTTCAAATGGCTTGTTAATGTTTCTCAAAATAAATTTTCATCATTTCAATTTTTTGCATTTGTCATGTAGAGTAATAAGTATAGCATTTCTTGTTATATTTACCATCCTTCAATATTCACATAGATAATCATTGGGAAAATATAAAATGTATATTCAATGCTTTTTTTAACTCATTTAAACTTATTAAATTATTAATTTCAGAAAAATTTTCTACATGTTTGGCCATTTCTTACATTGATATCAAGAGAGATAGCTTTCTCTCTCCAACTTTATTTTTTTGAGGACTTACTTTTTTTTTTAAGATTTTATTTATTTATTTTCAGAGAGAGGAGAAGGGAGGGAGAAAGAGCAGTGTATGGTTCCCTCTCACATGGTCCTCATTGGGGACTTGACCCGCAACCCAGGCATGTGCCCCAACTGGGAATCAAACTGGGACCCTCTGGTTCCCAGCCTGTGCTCAATCCACTGAGCTACACCAGCCGGGCTCTCTCTTCAACTTTTAATAATATAATATTATGCATTTATGTCTCTATATGAGTATTTTATTCATTTTTTCTCAGCCAATTTTTTTTCCTGCTTCTCCATACAAGTGGCAGATGTGGTTGCTTCACAATTCATCAATTTACATGTTTTCTCTGTCTGAATATTTTAATAGAAACTAAGTGTGTGTCTCCCTGAATGACATAGCTAGATAATCAACAAACACACGGTTAATAAAACAGGGCATAGTTTCAGGACTTCTTCAGTTTTCCATTTTAACATATATTCCAGAACTCTTTTCAAGACAGAGACTCTGCCTTTTTAAAAAATAATAATTTGCCCTGGCTGGTGTAGCTCAGTGGATTGAGCATGGGCTGCGAACCAAAGGGTTGCTGGTTCTATTCCCAGTCAGGGCACATGCCTGGGTTGCAGGCCAGGTCCCCAGTGGGGGCATGTGAGAGGCAACCACACATTGATGTTTCTCCCCCTCTCTTTCTCCTTCCCTTTCCTTCTGTCTAAAAATAAGTAAATAAAATCTTAAAAAGTAATAATAATAATAATTTTTAATCTCTGGCAATATGCCAAACATTATTCTACAAAGTTGACTTATAATCAATATATTTAATTTTCATAAATATCTGGGTTTTATATGTATTAATTTATACCATTTTATAGATGAGAAAATGAAGCAGAAGAAGGGTTAATTTATGCAAATCATACAACTAGTAAAGGGGAAGAAGAAGACAATTCAAACTGAGGCTGGCTTGGAGTCAGAACTAAAACTACTACCTATCTCTGCATTTACCTGTATTACTCATCCTCAATTTCTTAGCACCTTGGACATTACTGATGTTAATCCAATAAGTAAAGCATGTATGGAAACTTCTAACTGATCTCCTTTAACCAGTTTATTAAATTGAATATGCTTTCCATGTCTTAGTAAAAGGGTGACTTGTATGTATGTATTTCTCCTTCCACTATTTGACATATTCCTCTTTGAGTCTGTTTGAACTCCCAATTTAATCATATAATTTCTTTAAGTAAGAAATAGACTGATTAAAAAGAATCATGAAAAGTGTTTTTTCCTATGAAAACCAAATTAAGTGTTTTCTAAGAACTTAAGAAAAATTAGCTACATTACTAATAGTCTTTTGAAATAAACTTGGGAAAGATAGTATAAAAAAAGAGAGGAAACATTATTAACTCCTAGAATAATGGGCTAAGAGAAATTAACAAAAATCTTAAAGTTCTTGTTTCACTTTAAAGATTTTATAACCAGAATGTATTATTCATATTATTGTGCAAAAGCATGTTAATTTCTATCAATAGAGAAATGCTTAGAGCTCACATCAAAATTGTCAAATAAATATACATTTATATGTCATAGGGAAAAATAAGATTTAAAGTAGACATGTATATTTTTAATCCCATACTCATTTTTTATAGAAAACCACTTACTGAACACTTTTTGTCTTACATATATTAAAGTGCGTAATTATCAATAGTGAGTGTCAATTGTAAATAGTCACCACTATCTAAATCCACAGCCTATTTAATCCCTAAGAGAAATCTTTTACTCCTTAGCAATCTCCCTTTTCTTATCTCCTCCACTCCCTACTTTTCTGTCTCTTTAGATCAGTCTATTCTGGACATATCATACAGATTAAATCATACAACAGGTTACCTTTTGTCTGAGTGAATCATGTTATCATAATATTTGCAAGATGCATCTGTGTTGCTGCATGATACTTCATTGCTGCATATGGTTGTTGTAAGGGTATGCCACATTTATTTATCCATTCACCAGTTTATGAACATAACAAGTTTCCACTTATTGTGCTATTATGAATAAGACTGCTGTAAACGTTTTTATACAAGTCTGTGTGTGAGTGTATATACTTCTTTTGAGTGTATATATGGGAGGGGAATTGCTGGGTCACATAGTATAATGGTTAATTTTATATGTCAACTCCATAAGACTATACTACCGATTATTCAAACGTTCATATAGGTGTTCTACGGAGGTATTATGAATATCTATAATCAGTTGACTTAATTATCCTTAATAATGTGAGTAGGCCTCATTTAATCAGGTTTTAAGAGAAGAACTGGGGTTTCTATGAAAAGAAATTCTGTCTCAAGACAAAAAGCATCGACTGCTTCCTGAGAGTTTACAGCCTGCTGGCTTAGCCTACTGGTTTTGGATTTGACAGTCCTCACAACCATGAAGCCAATTTCCTGAAGTAAAGACACCCATATGTCCAAATGGTTGTGTTTCTCTGGAGAATACTGATTTGTTCAAATGGTGGTATGGAGTGTTGTTGGTAAAACAAATGTTAAGTAGGAGTTTTCTGCTTTGGTTTTGAGTTTTTTTTAATGATTATCTAATTGGATTAGATTTCCTGTTACTAAAGGCTATTTCCAGTGGTAAAAGAGGACACCACTGGTCTCTGTGGCAAACAGACCACTATTCGATACTCCTAATCAAATACTTATAAAAGGCAAGCTTCTGAATGACCATGTATTTGAAACTTAGATCATTTTTATCAAACTAATGCCTAATGAGATTGGTTGGTTGCTCCTAACTGCTGGAGAAAGTAGAGGACATTAGTGATAAGCTAGGACTTCAAACATTGCTTTGTGTGAGTGACCTGAACGTTACTACACCCTGAAAAAAAAAAGACCTTATGTCTTGCAGCTGTAGGGCTGACATTTTCGAAAGCCAACCCAGACTCTCATCTTAGTGCCTAAATCACAGCACAAATTAAATTCCTAATCTCTCAGATGCTATTCAAGTGAGGGCACTGATTGGGACATTGAAAACTTGAATAGAAACGAATGGGAAGATCACAATAAAGATAGGACATCAAACACCTAAATTCTGTTGAGTCTTATTTGACGGTTGTCTGGTACACCATTCTGTGGAGTTCAACCCCTGCCTGTGGAGATTAACCCAGCTGCAGTGCCTGAACAAGCTATAACAGCTTTCCCAGAGGTCGTCACTTTGCAAGCTACCCTACTCCATATCTCTTTTCTTCAAGGCTTATAACTAAACTTATATCCCAGTAGGCCCAGAGGATGAGATTGATGTGTAAACTACAGAGGGATTATACATCAAAAGTACTGTAACACTTTTTTAAATGTACCTGGGCAGAAATCTAGGCAATATGTGTGGGAATTAATGTTATGGGTACGGGGTATTAGAGGAAGGGGAAAATATTGGATTAGGCCAAATTCATTCATATGGGACTATTATCAGTAGAAAACAAGTTCTTGTGGTTTCATGGGGAAAAGAACTCCCTGAGACACACATGGGAGGATGAGGTTTCATGGTAAACTTTACTGATGATATAAAATAAGGGGGTTCCCCTCCTGACTTCCCCTTCAAGGGGAACGAGTGTTAATCCCCTGGGTGGAGTAATGCTGTAATACCCTGCGGTAAGAAACAGAATCTCCTTGGCTAGGCAAGCAGACTTATTCTCCCCAAATTATTAAACTCAATGTTTAATCTCTTTACTCCTCTTTTAAAAAAATTAATAATCAGGTAAATCTTGCTGTTAACAGGACCACTGGGCAGAAAATCTGGATTCAATGTTGCAGCTCAAGGGATTAAAAGGGACTCTAGTAATTTCATTGAATGGTTGGGTGAAGTATGGACCAAAAGTTGAAATGTCAGAACAGACCTGACATACTGTGTAAGCAGGTATTGGAAGGCTTGGTAAGAGTTGAATGGTAGAGTGGATTTATCACATAAGACCTATTCATGCTGAAAGTTTCCAGAAGACACACTTTTCACCATAATATGAGAAATAAAAATGTGAGGAATGTCCCAGCTTCCTTGAAGTTCTCTGTGGTTGTACTTACCTGTAGGTCAGAATTTATAATGGGAGCTATTCCCACTGAACTGAGATTATTAAATTCAGTGGGGAATAGTGAGATGCCAGGGTACCGGGAGCCAAGTGTTAGCACTTAATTGTCAAAGACAAGGCAGATATAGTTGCCTTAATGGACAGAAAGTCAAAGTAGTAATCAAAATAGTCTCACTCACAGAGACCTAAGATTTGGTCATGGTATATAATCTCACTTGGTCATAGCATATAATATTATTTGAACATTTTGATTATTGTTTGCTAATATTTTCTTACAGGTATTTTGTATGAGAGTTTTTGATCTGCAAGCATGTTTTTGATCTGCAAGCATGTTTTTGGTGGAGGCAGGCTGACTTTGTTTACATGTGGTATCAATGTAATAATAGTCTTAAAAATTAGTTGGGCAATATTCCATTATGTTCTTTGTTCCAGAAAGGATTGTGTAAAACTTGATGAATCCCTCTTTAAATGTTTGATAGAATTCTCAGGTAAAATTCTATGTTCTTGGAGATATATGCTTTGGGGCTCTTAAATTATGAAATTAATTTCTTTGACAATCCTTCAGATGGTCTATTTAAATTTGTTTGAGTTTGGTTGTTTGTGGTTTTGGAGAAATTTATCCACTTCTTCTAAATTGTCAAATTTATGAGTACAAAGTTGTTTCAAGTACTCCCCTGCTATCTTTTTAATGGTTGCAAGATCTCTGGTGATACTTTCCATTTTATTCCTGATAATGTCAACTTTTGTCTTTTCTTTTTTGATATTTGTCAATCTTGTTAGAGATTTATCAATTTTACTGGTGTATTCCAAAGGAACAACTTTTTGTTTTATTGGCTTTTTCTGTTGTTTTACTTTTTCGAATTTCCTTTATTTTTGATCCTAATGGTTAACTCCGTCCTTCTGCTGTTTTGGATTTTTTTTCTTTTACTGGTGTCTTGTTATAGGAAATTAGGTTATTCATTTGATAACTATTCTTATTTCTAATGAAAGCATTTATTTTTATAAATGTCTTTCTCATCACTGCTTTAGAGTCATTCCCCATATTTTGTTTGTTTTTTTTAATTCAATTTTTGCAGTTTTGAATATCCTTTGAGACCCATGGATTATTTAGAAATGTGATTTTTTTAAAATTATGTACATTTTAAGATATTTTTATTGTCCTTATTTTATTATTGATTTCTAGCTTGATCTCATTATGGCCAGAAAACAACACACTGTGTAAGTTTAAATTCTTTTAAATTTGTTGAAGCTTTCTTATAACCGAGAATATGGTCTACCTTGGTAAATATTTCATGGGTTCTTGACAATATGTGCATTCTGATATTGTTGGTTGGTTGGTGTTTTGTTTTGTTTTGTTTTGTTTTTAACATGCCAATTAGATTCTGTTGGTTGGTTATGTTTTATTTGTTGTTTTACTTATTTTTTATTTTTAGTTGAATTTTTTGGGGTGACAATGGCTTGCAAAATCATATAGGTTTCAATTGTGCACGTTATTAAAACATGATTGGCATACTGAATCATGCGCCCATTGCCCCAAGCAAAGTCTCTTTCCATCCTCATTTTCTGCCATCTGCCCACCTCTATCTACCCCTCACCCCTCGTCCCCTCTGGTTATCACCATCACCATGCTGTTGTCTATGTCTATGTGTTTTATATATATATATTTTTTTCTTAATCCTTTCACCCTCATTCACCCAGCCCCCCAAACCCCTCTCTGTCAGTTTTCATCTGTTCCATGTGTTCATGCTCTGTGTATATTTTGTTTGTCAGTTTATTTTATTCATTAGATTCCACATATAAATGAGATAATATGGTATTTGTTTATTAGTTTTTGTTGATTTTCTGTATAGTGGTTCTACTGGTTGCTCAGAAGGTAGTGTTGAAGTTCCCAACTATAATCATATCTATTTTTTATTATAACATTATCAATCATTTCTTCATGTATTTTGAGTCTCTATTGTTGGGTTGCATACACTTTTCAAATCATTATACTTTCTTGGGGGGATTGATTGATTTATTTATCATTATGTAATGTATCTCTGTCTCTAGTAAGGTTCTTTGCTCTGGAGACTAGTTCATTTGATATTCATATGGCTTCCTCTGTCTTTTTTAAATTAATGTTTGCATGCATATCTTTTCTCATTCTTTTACATTCAATCTACCTATTTCTTTGATTTGAAGTGACTTTCTTGTAAGTAGCATATACACATGTCATTTTGTTAGTCAACTTTTCAAATCTCTAGGTTTAAACAATTATTTTAAAACATTTATTTTAAGGTTATTATTGATACATTATGGCATGTCTGCCATTTTATTATTTGTTTCCTCTGGTTCTTATTTCCTGTTTCTCTCCTCTTGCCTTTCTATGGAATACTTAAAAAATTTAAAGTGCATGAATGCAAAAAGTTTCTGAGTATATATCTTTGTATAGTTTTTCTAGTGGTTGCTGTATGTATTACAATATACATGTGACTTACAATAATCTTCAGGTATCAACATTTTTAATTAAATTTGAAAAAATCACTTCCACTTAGTTCACAGAGAGTCTCAGTCTGCGGGTCTGGGAGATAGTACAGTGAGCAAAGGAGCTGTCAGCATCTCCCAAGGAAAGATCTCCAGAGGCAGGTAAGGAGCAGGGCTGATGAAATCCTCTGTCCAGCAGGGTAGAGCCTCTGGCAGCCAATGACAAGGGAGATCAATGTGGTGTGGAATAGCACTCCGTTGTGTGGAGCTCAGCTCAGCAGTGATCTGGGATCTGCCTCAGTTATACCCTTGAGAGTAGTATACTCCATTCTTCTGGGCCTCTTGATACCCAGAAGAGTATCAAGCTGGGTCTTGACACCCCAGCTGACAAATGGGGAATTTCCCTAGTAGATTATCTGTGGGAAATCCTCCTCCGCAGACACACTGTTCTGGTCACATGTGCAGTTATCTTATGTGTGTCTCCTTGCCGGATGTGTCTGGGGTGACTTTGGTAGTTTCCCTCTTGAACAAAAGTGCCGTGGCTTACCGACAGCCATCTCGGCTGACACGAGTGACTCCACTGTATTATATACTTTATGCTATCTTCACAGAACCAATGCCATTTTATTGGTCCTGTTCTCTATACCTTCTGTTTGAAAAACTTGCATTAGCCAGTCACTAGGGATAAGGCTGCTAATGACAAATTCTTTTTGTTCTCCTCCTTTAAAGAATGTTCTTTCTTATTTATTTATTTATTTATTTTATCTTACAAGTTTTTGTTTATTACTTATTTGAGTCTTATAACTGTGATGGAGAACAGATGGGGTGGGCCTGGAGCCCAGTGGGAGATCAGACAGGAAATCAGCAGACTGCATCTCAGTAGGTCTTGGCTCATTGTGGGGGCAGTTCTGGAAGGACTGAATGGTGGCATGTTCTTCATTTATTACTGAGGAGTTTTAATCAGTTACAGAATTTGTAATAGGTATTTTCTTTGAGCAATGAAACATGTGAGGCCTCTATGGTTTTGTATGAAAACTCCCCTGTTATTTGAATATGTGTTCTCCTATAGATAATGCACTGCTTATCTCCTACTACTTGCAAGGATTTTCTTTGTCTTAGGTTTTCAACAGTTTAAGGTGTATCTTGGAAAGGATTTCTTTCAGTTTATTTTGCTTAGCCTTTACTCAACTTCTTGGATTTATGAATTGTGTCTTTACCAAATTTGGAGCCTTACATTTATTTCTCTCCAAGTACTCTCAGTCAGCCCCACACTCTTTTACCTACATGGTAATATGAACTTTGGCCCTTTTGTTTCTATGTCACGGCTTCTTGAGATTTTGTTTATTTTTTTCACTCTGTTTACTCTCTGATATTTAAATTGAGTGAATCCTATTGTTTTGTCCTCAAGATAATTAAATATATGCTTTATCATTTCTCCTATATTATTGAGCACATCCTGTGAGTTTTATTCCTATATTGTATTTTTCAGTTCTAAAAGTTTCATTTGCTTCCTTTAAAAAAAAAAGTTCTACTTTGTTGAGGTTTTTATTTTTCATTTGTTTCAAGAGAGTTTATAATGGATTGTTCAAACATTGTTACAGCTATTCAAAATTTTAATATTGATAATTCCAATACTTGATTCACTTTGATGTCTATAATGTTGACTTTCTTTTCTTTTTTTTTTCTTTAAAGATTTATTTATTTATTTTTAGACAGAAGAAGGTAGAAAGAGATTGGGAGAAACATCAATGTGTGTTTGCATCTCATGTGGCCCTCACTGGGGACCTGGCCTGCAACCCAGGCATGTGCCCTGACTGGGAATCAAACCGGCGACCCTTTGGTTTGCAGCCCGAGCTCAATCCACTGAGCTATACCAGCCAGGGTCTGACTGTCTTTTCTTATTAAAGTTATATTCTTGGTTCTTGGTTTAATGGGTAATTTTTTATTTATCTTGGATATTTTGTCTATTATGTTAGCAGACTCTAGAAATTATATGAATCTTTTATTTTAGCAGTGGTCACCTTTTTATGTTTAACATGTAGGTGTTGGTCTGCTCCATGGTCTCTGGTTCAAATGGAAGTTTAATTTTCAGAGACTTTGTTGTTGTATTTTGCTCTGTTTGATTAATCTGGTACCACTGGAGCTCCCATTAGTCCTGTTGGTGCTGTGTGAATGAGCAGAAGGGGTTTTCCCACGCTTGGCACTGGGATGTTTTTCAGTGAGGGAGCAAGTCTTGAAGGACCACAACTTCTTCCACGTTCCTACTGCTCTGATGTTTCTGGGAAGTGGAGAAGAGTCTTATTTACAAGGAGAAAGAAGTTTCCTAAACCAGTCCACTTGTTCTAGCTGGTTCTCTCTAGTTAGCTCCATCTGACCTTGTTGTACTTCAGTATCTCTTAAAGAAAAAGGAGAAGTCTCAGGTCCAACAAGGGAGGGTGTCTCCTCTGATATCTTACTTTTGTCAGGGGTCCTGAGTAATTCCCTTTGTTGGTGGTGTTGTCCAGCTCATCTGAAGTTGTCATAAGGACTCCCTTCTATTCTATTCGCAGGAGGAATGAGCTGCTTTTATTGATAGATCAGGTCAGGATACACTGGGTCTGTGTGTCTTTTCTCTGTTGAGGGGTCAGGGGATGAAAAATGCTCTGTGATTGTATTGTTCTTCTCAACTTAAATTAGATCAATTCTTTTTACTACTTCACATAGTTCTACTTTGGTTGTTTTTTGGGTCATTTTAGAGTTTCTAATTGTGTTTGGCAGAGAGGGACAGGAAAAACAGGTTTACGCTATCTTGTCTTTACAAGACAAAAATTGAGGGAAAAAAGACAAACCTCACATTCAGTGTTTAAGTGCATATAATGTAAAGAAGTATATAACAACATAATTTTCTATGCTAGAAAAACTTTTTTTATATGTTGTATATAATAGATCATTATTCCTGAGATACCTTTGTTATTTTCTTATTGAAAGCCCTCTGTGGTTTAAAAATAACTTTGATTTGAAGATTTTCAGGTATGATGATGATGGGGGCTCCAGCATTTAGACCTTCCCTTTATGCTTCTCCAGATTACATTTAAACTTATCAAGATGAAAAATGTCAAACACAGAGAGAATAAAAATCTTTGTGGTTACTTTGCCCAAGTACTGTTGTCACACTTATGCCAGAACTTAAGGAATTTCAGTGATATAGAAGAGTGATGAAATTGGAATCAAAGAGGAATAATGAGTAACTTCTAGTCAAGAACAGCACTGGAATGGTTATGGAGAAGGAAGACAATGCCACACCAACACCCACCCCTAAATTGGAGGGTGAGAACAAGCCACAGGACAAGCAAACAGAACAAAGAAATTTGGTAAGGGAGTGCTGGGTACAGCTGCTGGTCACAAGGCTAGGGGTCAGAGTAATACACCCCTGTTCTGTATGTACTAGAGTTGCACCAGGGCGAGTTGTGAAAATAGCCCCACAACTGTGGACATAGTAAGAAACACACCTGTTTGCCACAATAAGCAAACCTGACTTCGGAATGAACTAAGTTGGGGAACATCTCTCTGGGTTGATGCAAACTACCTTAATTCAAAAGAAAGTTCCTACCCTGAAAACTCAGAAAATACCTTTATCTAAAATAGTTACTCTGTAGAATCAAGAAAACAATTATGTTACTTTTATTTGCATGCATTAATACAATAAAGCAGATGCAAAACTAGATTACATAGTTGTGAAGAAACAATAATATGAGATTTCTATTCTGTTCATGACATATCTATTCTATTTCCACCAAGGGTGTCCAACCTCTAGCCCAAGAGCCACATGACGTCCAGGATGGCTATGAATGCCGTTCAACACAAAATCATAAATTTACTTAAAAAATTATGAGATTTTTAAATTTTTATTAGTGTTTGTGTATTTAATGCATGGCCCAACACAACAACTCTTCTTTCAGTGTGGTTGAGAGATGCCAAAATGTTGGACACCCCTGAATTTTCCACCATTTGATCCAGAAGTTAAATTAGAGCAAGGAGAGAATAAGAGAGGAGTTGTGGGAGGTTATAAGAAAGTGAGTAAACTTTTTTGTCAATATAATAAAAATTGTGTATGTATTAAAAAAATTAAATGAAATGACAAATTTCAAGTGAAGAGTAGTTAACAACTATGCATATTTTTCCTTAAAAAGTGGTTTCAGTGATCTATTTATACACCCTTTTCTTTAATTTAGCTGATTTTAAATGCTAACATCAAACAAATGATGTTAAAATCTACGTATTTATTTTATAAGACCTTCTGGAAGTTTTACATATACAGCTTTGGCAAGTGTATCTCCAAACATCCTGACAAAAAATCATGCCAATCCCCAAAAATATGTCTAGGCAGTCCTACAGTAGCAGTTTTGAAGACTGGGAAATAAGATCCTGCAGTCACAATGAGAGCAATGTGCTGTCAAAGAGGATAAAAACAAATGATGTAAAGGTGGCTTTAGCAGAGATAACTATGTACTTGTATCTGGGAAGTATTCCAAAGGACAGGTCCTGAAAAAAACACATAGCACTGGCAATGGACCAGGTAGACAATGAGGCAAATTCTGTGATTCTATACCACTTACAATTTAGAGCAACTCAAGGGATAAAACTTCAAAAATGATATCATGGTAAAAATTGAGCCATAATTATTAGCATTTTAAAGAGAACATTAAAATTAAACTCAATGTACTGGACCTGTTCTCTTTCAAAATGGGACACCCTGTGGGAAGAAAGCTGAGTAAAAAGTCATCCCAATTATAATGAAAACAAAGTTATACCAAAAATCTGGAGGTCAGAGAAGCTGTGGTAAGGTCATTTCACTTCAATATTTTAATATATATTAGAAGGTATGGGTATTTCTTGCCTAGAAACTCACTCAAAGAATTCAGAGAGTTTGAGTCATATTCAGATTTCTTGAAATACATTTTGTATTTGTCTTCTCAGCCTGCCATAACAAAACACCATAGCCAGGATGGCTTAAACCAGGGGTCACTAATCTCTGGCCACACAGCAGGAGGTGAGCAGCAGGTGAGTGAACAAAACTTCATCCATGTCTACAGCCGTTCCCCATCACTGGCATTGCTTCCTAAGCACCACCTCCTGTCAGATCAGCAGCAGCATTAGACTCTCATAGGAGCATGAACCCCACTGTGAACTGCACATGCAAGGATCTAGGCTGTGTGCTTCTTATGAAAATCTAATGCCTGATGATCAGAAGTGGAGCTGAGATGGTGATGCTAGTGCTGGGGAGCAGCTGCAAATACAGACTATCATTAGCAAAGAGGTTTGCTGCACAGAGACCAAAATAAATCAATTGCTTACAGACTCATATCAAAACCCTATCAGTGAGTAGCAAGTGACAATTAAGCTGCATCTACTTCCAGACTTTATTGTAGCAAGTAAGTTGACGTACTTCAATTGTATAGCTGCATCTGGTAGCAGGCTTGAAATCAGAATCTGACACTTATTTTAGTGTCCGTGTAACCCACCCGTTATTTATTTACCACTTCCATCCACACCTCTTTCCTGCATTACAAACTTCTCTCAGTCACATTTTCGTAAGCCCACAAACTAACCCTATGCAAAAGGAGTAAAAAACAAATGTCACTGGAGAGCTTCTTTGGAAAGAGGGAGAGACCCAATGATGAGACAGCAGAAGACTCTGAGACTGCCAACACAAAGAAAGCTGCATATACAAGAAAATGTCAAGAGGCCTACTTAAATTATGGGATCATTGCAACAGGCGCTTCACATTATCCAAGCCCACTTTGTATATTATGTGGCAACTGGCTATTCAACAAAGCCATGAAAACTTCAAAGCTGCTTTGCCATGTGGAGTCCAAGCATCCTGCATTAAAAGACAAGCCTTTGGAATTTTTCAAAAGAAAAAAATGTGAGCATGAAAAACAGAAGCAATTATTGAAGGCCACCATTTCATCAAATGTGTCTGCACTGAGAGCATCACTCTTCATAGATAATTGCACTGCTAAAGTTAATAAGCCCTTTAATATTGGTGAAGAGTTGGTCCTGCCTGTTGTTACAGACATTTGTGAACTTTCAGGAGAGGCTGCAGTTCAAAAGGTGGCACGTGTTCCTCTTTTGGCCAACACCATAACTAAAAGAATTGATGAAATAGCATAGGATATTGAGACAAAATTGTTAGAGAGGATTAATGAGTTACCATGGTACACAATTCAGGTTGACAAGTCTACTGATGTTGGCAACAAGGGAACAATGCTTGTTTTTGTGTGATATAATTTAGAGGAAGATGTGCATGAAGATATGTTATATGCACTTTTGTTGCCAACCAACACCACAGCTGCAGAACTATTTGAGCATTTGAATGATTACTTATCAAGAAAACTGATTGGGTCATTTTTTTGTCAGTACATGCTTGGAAGGAGCAGCTGCCATGACTGGATGGCTTTCTAGTTTCACTACTTGTGTCAAAGAAGTCACTTCTGAATGTGTCATCCATAGAGAAATGTTGGATAGGTGAAAAATGTCACCTGAACTTAAAAACATTATGCAGGATGTGATGAAAATTATCAACCATATACAATGTAGCAATATTTTTGCTGAAAAATCTCCTAAGGCAAGAGAAATAAAGGGAAAAAATAAACAAATGGGACTACTTCAAACTAAAAAGCTTCTGCACAGCTAAAGAAACCATCATCAAAATGAAAAGGGAACCAACAGTATGGGAAAACATATTTGCCAATGATGCACTGGACAAGGGTATGACCTCTGAAATATATAAAGAACTCATAGGATCAACACCAGGAAGACAAACAATCCAATTAAAAAATGGGCAATGGACCTGATCGGACGCTTCTCCAAGGAGGACTAGAGAGGGCCCAGAGATATGTGAAAGAATTTTCAGCATCACTAGCTATCAGAGAGATGAGAATTATAACCACAATGAGATACCACTTCACAAGGATCAGAATGGCCATCTGTAGGGTAAGTGGAGACAGTCTGGCTTCCTAATCCCGATGTCTGGATGACTAATGGGAGCAGTGTTCCCATAGCCTTAGAGGGGTCTGATAATCAGTGTTCTCATTACCTTGAGACTGGGTCCAATAAACTGTTCCCATAACATGAAGTGGGCTCACATGCACAGAATTATGTTGTGCTATGTAGTATTCTGGCAGTTTTCTGGCTTTGTTTCCATTTAGTACTTAAACAGGTAGGGACTCTCTGCTGGGGGAAGTTATGAGAGACATGAAAAGGTACAGATGCCACGATGGGTGCCACACTGGGGAGCAAGGGCCATGACATATGCCATACAGAGACATGCAGATAGACACGAGGCTTGCAGTGTGTGTGACTCACACACCCATAAATAAAGGCATTGCAGACATCCCAATGGCTCCATGAATATTATTGTGTCTGTGTGAATATCGTGGATCTGTCTGGCCTTGAATGGTCACAACATACCATCATAAACAAATCAACAAACAAGTGGTGGTGAGGTTATGGAGGAAAGAGAACCCTAGTGCACTGTTAGGAATGCAGACTGGTATAGCCACTGTGGAAAACAGTATGGAATTTCCTCAAAACACTAAAAATGGAAATACCTTTTGACCTGACAATTGCACTGCTGGGATTATACCCTAAGAATCCTTAAACACCAATTTAGAAGAACCTATGCACCCCAATGTTCATAGCAGTACAATTTACAATAGCCAAGTATTGAAAGCAACCTAAATGCCCACCAGAAAATGAGTAGATAAAAAAACTGTGGTACATTTACACAATAGAATATGACACAGCAGAAAGAAAGAAGGAGCTTCTACCCTTTCTGACAGCATGGATGGATATGGAGAGCATAATGCTAAGTGAAATAAGCCAGGTGGTGAAAGACACATACCATATGATCTTATCTATAAGTGGAAACTAATCAACAAAACAAAGAAGCAAATAAAATATAAACAGAGACATTGAAATAAAGAGCAAACTGACAGTGACCAGAGGATAATGGAGAAAAGAAGAATAAAGGATGTGAAAGAACATGTATAAATGACACATGGAAAACCAAAAGGGGAATAGGATTGAGGGTGGGAGGTGGAGATGGGAGAGATTGGTAGGGGAAAAAATGGAGACAACTGTACTTGAACACCAATACAAAAATAAATTTAAAAAATGAGCAAAGGATCTGAATAGGCACTTTTCCAAGGAGGACATACAGATGGCCCATAGACATATGAAAAGATGTTCAATATCACTAGCCATAAGAGAGATGCAAATTAAAATAACAAAGAGGTACCACTTCACACTGGTAAGAATGGCCATCATTAATTAATCAACAAACAAGTGCTGGTGAGGATGTGGAGAAAAGGGAACCTTAGTACACTGTTGGTATGAATGCAGACTGGTGCAGCCACTATGGAAAACCGTGTGGAATTTCCTCAAAAAACTAAAAAAGGCACTGTCTTTTGACTCAGTAATTACACTGCTAGGAATATACTCTAAGAATCCCAAATCACCAATTCAAAAGAATTCATGCACCCTACCTTCATAGTGACACTATTTACATTAGCCAAGTAATGGAAACAGCCTAAGTGACCATCAGTAAATGAATGGATAAAAAAACTGTGGTACATTTACACAATGGAATACTACACAACAGAAAGAAAGAAAGAACTCCTATCTTTTGTGACAGCATGGACAGAACTGGAGAATATTACACTAAGTGAAATAAGCCAGTGGATGAAAGACAAATACTGTATGATCTTCAACTATATGAGGAATCTAATGAACAAAATAAACTAATGAACAAAATAGAACCACAGGCATGGACACATGAAACAGACTGAAAATGACCAGAATGGAGTGAGGGGAGTATAATTATGGAAAGAAAGGGAAGGGACTAGACAAAGAACATGTATGAATGACACATGGACATGGACAACAATGTGGAATTGACTGTGTGAGCTGGGGGTGGGATAGGCAGAGGGCAAAGGGGGGAAATTTGGGATAACTAAAATAGAATAACAATACAAATGATTTAATAAAAAATAATCAACCACATTAAAGTACATGCCCTTAACTCATGTCTGTTCTCACAGCTCTGTGAGGAGATGGATACAGAGAACATATGTCTTCCCTTCTACACAGAAGTGATATAGTTTTCTAAAGGTAGATCTCTGGCCAGAGTTTCTGAGTTATGAGAGCCACTCCAGAGGTTTCTTTTGGAAAAACAGTCACCACTGGCAGCATGTTTCAGTGACACAAAATAGGTTGCAAAACTTGCTTACTTGTGTGACATATCTGACTTGCTCAACAAATTCAATCTGTCCATTCAGGGAAGAATGACAACTGTGTCCAGCTGGCAGATAAAGTGGCTACATTCAAAACCAAACTAGAATTATGGGGGTATATGGAACCGAATTGAATGGCAAATGTAGCCCAGACCTATTGGAAAACCAATAGACATGTGTTGGCACAGGAAGTCAAACGCACTGATTGGCTTTCCTGTGGGAAACCAGGCCTGCATTATATCTAGGCTGCTTTGAAGCTTGCTCTTGCTAAAACTCCCTCACCCTGAATTGAAGCTGCAAATGCTTACTGCATATCTTTAAAGTAACTTCCTGAAGTCTGTGCTAATTCTCCCAAGGACAGAGTGTAACCAGACCAACTACTCTTATTGTTCCCTTGCATTTTGCAACATTCTTTCCTTGTTAATCTATAGGAGGTAATCAGTAATATCCTTTCCTTTGTTATCTGTAAAAAGTAATCACCTAAAGCAAGCCTGAGCATAATGAATGAGAACCTTCTTTGATGTGTGTTACTAGAAAACCAATAAAAGCCTGTCCAGGTAAGGGTCGAGGTACTCTCTCTCAGAGTTGCTGTGCCATCCATTTTTCTCCACAGAATTTCTGTTGTTCATGTGAATTTGTCCGTTCCATCCACAATACTGCAGACACTGCTGGCTGGAGTCCACATGATGAGGGTAATGAGTGAACATTGGGATTTTTGAAATTTCAAATGTTTCAACTATTTGCAGAGATTTTGAAAGAAATTGAGTCAGTGCCTTCTTCCTCCCAGCTAGTGCATGATCACCTACCACAGCTTTCAAAAGAGTTTGAGCATTATTTCTCCTCCACAAAATAACCCTGAACTGGGAAAGGATAGATCCATGACCCATTTGTGTATAAGCCAGGTGAATCAATTTTGTCTGCACTAGAGGAGGATCAACTGCACAAATGAAGGTAACCTTAAAAAAGTATGTTTGAGATAACTTCAAATCTACATAATTTGTGGATTAAAGTCAAGGTAAAATATCCTGAGATTGCCACAAGAGCACTGAAAAGCCTGCTTCCATTTCCAACATTCTATCTTTGTGAAGCAGGATTTTCTGTGATGACAACAACCAAAATGAGATTATGGAGTAGACTGGACATAAGCAACACATTTCAGGTGTCACTGTCTCCCATCACGCCCAGATGGGACCATCCAGTTGCAGGAAAACAAGCTAAGGACTCCCACTGATTCTGCATTATGGTGAGTTGTATAATTATTTCATTATATATTACAATGTAATAATAATAGAAATAAAGTGCACAATAAATATAATATATAAATATAATATAAATATATCCTGAAACCATCCTCCTGCCCTGGTCCATGGAAAAATTGTCTTCCACAATACAGGCCCCTGGTGCCAAAAAGGTTGGGGACTGCTGGTTTAAACAGTATTTATTTCTCACATTTCTGGAAGCTGAAAGTCCAAGATTAAGTTATCAATTCAGTTTCTGGTGAGATCTTTCTTTCTGGTTTGCTGGGGTCATCTTCTCACTGCATCCTCTAGAGAGAGAGAAAGAGATTGGGGTAGGGGGGTGCAGTTTAATAAGGTCACAAACCCTATCAAATTAGGAGCTCACTTTTATGATTTTACTCTACTTTAATTACCTGATACTGGGTGTTAGATCTTCAGTATACAATTTTTAGAGGACACAATTCAACCATGGCACATTTGAATGGTTCGTTTGAGTCAAAGGCCATACTTAGTAGGATATATAGAACCTGCATGCATGGGCTATATCTGTATGCCCTAGTCTGTATCCTGACCTTGTTAAAATGCTAAATATATTCTCCTCTTGGGGACTTTATAGACAGTACTTTCTTTGCCTGCTTTGCACTAGTTTCTGTGTGTTGCTGATACACTTCAATCAGATATTTGCTCAAGTGTAGCCTCATTATTTCTTTTTTTAGTTATTTATTTTTTATTTTCATAATAGACTAAGTTCAATGAGGAGACACACTGTTTTTCCCACTCTTTATTGTATAGTGAGTAATAACTACATTTTTATTGAATCAATAAATAAATATTGAATTAAGTCAAGAATAAACAATTTTAGGG
>PVJI01016822.1:0-37273 GCA_004026765.1 Micronycteris hirsuta
TTTACAAATGTCTCTGAGGTTCCTGAGACCCTCCTCATTTTTTTGAATTCTTGTTTCTTCCTTCTGGTCCACCCCATTGGTTTGAGATCCAACCTCCTTTTTTTTTCCTGTTGGTTCCCTGTAAATCTTCCTCCATTATCCTTATCGTATTCTTCATCTGTTCAATTATTTGCGTCCACCTGTCTTCCAGTTTTGTTAGCATTTTGATTACAAGCATTTTAAACTGCACATCTGATAGGTTGACTATGTCATCATCCGTTAATTGTAATTTGTTCTGATCTTTCATTTTGGCCATTTTCATTCTTTTTATCTCGGTGCACTTGTCGGCTCGCAGATGCCTACAACCTGGGTCGCTTTTTGGATGACGTTGCCTCTGGGGGCGGGGCCTGGGAGGAAGCAATGGCGGCCTCCGATCACCGCTGGCTCCCGTCACCCCTCCACTCCCCAGTTCCCCACCGCCTTTCCTGCCAGACTGGGTTCTGCTAGCTCAGACCTGGCCTCTCTCCAGCAGCGTCGCCGGCTTGCGGGATTCACCCGTTGTTCGGGGCCATGCCCTGTTCAGGCAGTGGCGGCCTGAGTCCCTCCGTGAGAGCTGCTGCACACTCCGCTCCTCCGCCCGGTTCTGCCCCGCTTACCGGCCTGGATGTTCATCTTCTCCTACCTCCTTGCTGTCGGACTTCCCTTCAGTTCGATTCTGTCCGTTCTGGTTGTTTAATTTTTCGCTGCTGCTCTCGTTGTTTAGACACTCTGGATGTGCGGGCAGCGAGTGCGTCCACCTACGCCGCCATCTTGGCGGAAGTCCTATATGTATATATTCTATATCCAAGTATGTATCTACACATCTATCTACCCATTCATTCAACCATCCAAGTATTACAAGCTAATTTATACCAAACATACTTCAAATCCTATCACCCCCATGATAACTTTTTAAATGCAAATATACATATAAAATTATATGTGTATTTCAAAAGGGATCACATAATATGTTGTTTTTATAATCTCTTTTTACTTGATGTTTACATGTTAACACTTTTTCATGTCAATAAAAATAGATCTATAGCATCATTTACCATGACTGCTTTGTATGAATATACTACACTTTATTTAAGCAATTTCTATGTTGCCATTTGGGTTGTTTATACATTTTTTTCCTCATTGTAAGCTACTAAGACCATGAGTTTTAAAGCCACAGAACTGGGTTTGAGCCCTGGCTGGTGTAGCTCAGTGGATTGAGCGTGGGCTGTGAACCAAAGGGTCACTGGTTCAATTGCCAGTCAGGGCACATGCCTGGGTTGCAGGCCAGGTCCCCAGTGGGGGCCACATGAGAGGCAACCACACGTTGATGTTTCTCTTCCTCTCTTTTGCCCTCCTTTCCCTTCTGTCTAAAAACAAATACATAAAATCTTAAAAAAAAGCCAAAGAACTGGGTTTGAATCCTGGTTCCTTTCATTTCTCCTCTGTGTCTCTTTTGGCTAATTACTTATCTCAGCTAGCTGAAGTTTTGTTGTCTTTCAAATGGACATAAGAATACCCAATTTATGGGGTTCGTGAGGACTAAAGGAGATGACCCATATAAGTTTCCCAGTCCAGTTCCTTTTATACAGCAGACCCTCAATAAATATTTGTCCTTTGCATCTGCATTTTATCTCAAAGATAGTTCTAGGCTAACAAAGTAATGTCTATCAAATCCTTAAGTTTTATTCTGTTCTTATCCTTTGTAAATATCACATGCTTTCAAAAATATTGAATATTGTCTAGCTATTTCCCCTCAACCTTGATAAAGAGAACATCCAAAAATAAAACCCAATACTACCAATAAAAAGAAAGCCATTTTCTTATGGCTGATAGAGAACACACAGATATGGCTATCCAATTTGTGGAATAAAGTGGTTTTGACAGACCTGGCTGATGAAAAATTGCCCTCTATTGAAGTCAGCAACCTGGCTTTGTGAATTTTTTTCTTTCAATGCCATATAAGGCTCAGATTTCTACTTGGAAAATGAAATTATTTCTTGTTTTCTTCAAGAAGCAGGATTTTATTTTAAAAAGGCTGCATGTAGTCATGCGTTTGAATGTCTTAAAATCTCCTTCCTACAAAGCCTCTCAAATTTGTCTTCATGCGACCATGGAGATGACATAGCATGCGTTGCTTATGAACGAGCAGATGAAAATTTTGCAAATGAGCACTTACGAAGCATGAGGCAATGAGTGAGATAGAACACTTGTGTCAAACAAAAGACAGATGACTTAAGGTAGGGCCAGCTCATCTCTATTATGGAATAGCAATCATTGCCAATATTTTATAAAGAATGCAGTATATTATTATGTTCAAACACAGGCAGCACCAGCAGAACAATAAGATGAAGTAGGGTTTATGCATTAATGAGCAGAGAAAGATGATGGTGATTCATAGATCAGTTATTTATTTGTAAATAACCTGCTGGCTTAGATTCAAATGGTTCTCATAATTAAATAACATTCTATACTCTTGGATTTTTTTTTTGTCTTGCAAATAATCCTAGCCAAATCCACTTTTACAGATAAGAGAAAGCTGTAAACTTCAGTTCAGCTCCTATAAAGTCATTTGATAATTAGGAAGATCAGATTATTGAATATACAGTTAACCATCATTTTCCTCATACCGCAAACCTAATGTAATGTTATACCAATCTGAGCCTTGATATCATCAAGTTTTCTGAAACAAATGATGTCGGACTAGTAAAAACAGAATGGGGGTGTGGTGGGGAAGTGCTAGGTAGCACCCAGCCATCGTGGTGGGCTTTTTATTCCTGGCGAAAACTCAGGCCCTGTAAGTCTCAATCATCTGCTGTATAAAGTGGGTGCGCCCAGTCCGAGAAGATATCTATTTTTCTGACCATGCTGGCTCCTATTCATATGGCCACCCAGGAAGCAACAGATTGCTAGATCATACACCTGTCACCGTCAGTCCCATGTGCACAGGGCGGTGCTGCATGAAGACTTGCGCCTGTATAGAGGGCTTGCAGAATGCCAAATGTGATGGTTTTACTTGAAAAGTTTGTTGTTATTCTTGTTTCCCTTTCTCCTAATCTCGACCCACCCTTTGAGCTTGGATGGGGCTGGCAATGCAAGGAGTGTGGGGAGGGGGAAGAAAGTGTCAAATGAGAAAGGTTTAGAAGTGTTCAGTTGGGAGACATTCACTTCAAATACAGAAATGAATTTCTTCGTGAAAGCTGTGAAAAATGTTCATGTAGCTCTAAGATATGTTCTCTTTCTAAATGGCTGAAGGAAGTGAGCAGGCCATGAGAATGGCCACCCCGTGTAAAAGCTTGTGTTCTGGTAGTTTTCACAGGTTTCTTGTGTGTTTTTTCCGCCCCCAGTACACGTCTTTGTCTTATTTCGTGACTCTTATATATTCTAAGCATTTGATTTTAAGATCTGATCTTATCCCTATGGCTTTTATGTAGCTCTTCTGTCACAGTGGTTAATATTACACATAAGTATGCTTGATAAGAACCAGATCTGTTCATTCTGAGTTGTGTGCTCTGTAATTTTGAGGAAATGCATTCACTTTAAATAGATTGAAATGCACAGCATTGTGACTGTATTAATTAATCTGTGAACTGAAGATCATTTACCAAGCATTTACTTTTTTCTTGGCACCAATTGCTTTTAGTCACAAGTGACAAAACCCCCAACCCAAACTGACTTAAACAGTAAAGAAACTTTGCTGGCTCATGTAACCAACATGTCTAGCAATAATGTGGACTTTAGGTAAGGGTTGATCCAGCAGCTGAACTGTGTCACGAAGTCTCACATTTCTTTCTTTCTCTCTACTCTGTCATCCGCTGTCTCATGCTTCTTTCTAAGGCTGTTTGGCCATAAAATTGTTCCCTGTAGCAACCAAAATTTACACTTTCTCATTCACATCTAGGAGAGGCATCAAGTTAGATACAAGAGGATGCAGAAGTGCAGAGATTAATAAAGCCCCCAAGATTATCCTTGTGTAAATTAAAAATCTGCACATCACAGAATGTTTCAATAGACTGTAATCAACACTACAGAGCTGCACAGTTCAATTATGATAGTTACCAGCCACGTGTTTCTTTGAGCACATGAAATATGGCTAGCTGGAACTGAGATGTGCTGTAAGTGTAAGTAAAATACAAACCAAATTTCAGAGTTTAAAAATATATGAAATGCCTACTTAATTTATTTCATCAATTACATATTGAGATGATGATATTATAAGGTGTATTGGGTTAAATAAAATATATTATTAAACGTAATCTTGCCTTTTTAACTTATTGAATTGCAGCTACAAGAAAATTAAAAATTCCATACATGGCTCTGATAATATTTCTATGAGACAGTGCTGCTCTAGAGCCCTGAAGAGGCCATTAGAAAGGTGAATTATCTGGGAATGAATTCAGATATATTTCAGTGAAAGAGAAGGGTCAGAGGTCACCTTTATTAAAAAAAAACCTCCTATAACTATCTCCAGTCCCTCTGTATCCTATTATCCTTTTAGCATCCTTTGTGGAAGTTCTAGCCACCTGAAAATCTTGTTTTTGCACTGGCTTACTTGTTCCTTGTTCTTCTCCCTTTTGTATATTGTCCTTCCCCCTGCCTGTCCTCTCTTTAGTTTTACTCACCTCTGACAGAACTTTAACATTATTTGAACCTAGGCAACAAACTCTGATATTAGCTGTGACTTTGTTTTTTTTTTTAAGATTTTATTTATTTATTTTCAGAGAGAGGGGAAGGGAGGGAGAAAGAGAGGAAGAGAAACAGCAATGTATGGTTGCCTCTCACATGGCCCGCACTGGGGACCTGGCCCACAACCCAGGCATGTGCCCTGACTGGGAATCGAACCGGGGCCCTTTGGTTCCCAGCCTGAGCTCAATCCACTGAGCCACACCAGCTGGGCTTGTTAACTGTCTTTCTGAATAACAGGTTCCCTTTGTACACCTGTGTTCCTTATCTCATGCACTTATAAACGTTATTCTGAGAATGGTCTGCAGGTTTTAAGAGCCTGCCCAGGGGATGTGTGGCACATGGAAGATTAAGAACCCTTGCGTATGTAAAGATTGCTGGGGTAGGCCTCAGGAAGGTGTAGTTTTATTTAATTGCAGCCTCTTGATGCATCCTAATTCAGGTGTTTTGAGTGCAGTTGGCTATTATGTGACCCCATGGGTCCACTCATACCCAAATCTGAACAGTTCACTGTCTAGAATCCCTGGATGATGGGCACATGACGGACGGTTAATACATTACTGACAGTGAACTTGTGTTTATAAGGATAGTAGATGGAACCAAAGATTTGTGTGTGAAGATTTGTGCCAATGCCAAGGCTTGAACTAAGTGTAAACTTTATGGGATTACTTAAACCATGGAATAAATATATTGATAGATTACATGACTGAGTGTTGCCACATACCTATCATGAAAACAGTTAAAAGGTCAATGCCCAACTAGAGATGATAGAGCTTTTGCTGTGGTGTAATGAAAAGATATTTGCAAACAGTGCAGATGATTGAAAATAGTAATATACCAAGTAGAGTCTTTATTCATAAGTACATGTTATATGGTAGATGAAAGAGCTTGTTCCTTATCTGATCTTGAAGACAAGGACTCTTCGTTGAACTTGGAAGGGTAGCATTAAGAAAGGGGTTATAAAAATGGAGGTTCTGTGAGTGAAGTTCCAAGGAGAAGACCGAATCAATATAAGTTGGCTTTGCTGGAAGGAATGACCAGGGCTATTGGTGAGAGATGACAGGAGTGAGATGGGTGGATGAAGAATGTCGACATCCATTTCTGAGATTTTGACTTGCAACAAGGAATGCTGAGGTTTCTGGGAAGTGGATGGACAGCCTGGAAATGCCATGCACTGCAATATGGACTGAAAAAAAGGAGAAGAACAGACGAGGGGACATTTTTGTAGTGTAAATACTGCAACACGTTATGAAAAGTTTCCTGCTAGTTAGCTTGAATGTCGTGGGGACAAAGACACATTTTACTTTAGAAGATTGTCAACTAAGTCTAGATTCTTTTGACTGAATGTAAGTTCTTTGGCATGATTAATGACGTGGGATATGTGCATCCTGAGAAACACATATGTATTCCTACAGTGATGCTTCTCAGCCTGCCTACACCCAGGCCCCGTTTTGTATAGTTGGTGTGTATAAGCGCATTTTACTTTACAGTTGTTCAGAGGCATGGCGTATTTTTTAAATTTATTTTCCAGTTACAGTTGACATACGACATTATACTAGTTTCAGGTGTACAGCATAACAATTGGACATTTCTATGCATTATGAAGGGATCACCCTGGAGAGGCTAGTACAGGGGCTGCCTGTTTTTGAAAAGCCACTTCCTGAAAGAGGTGGACTGTTTGGGAAGGGAAGACAAATTCTAGCTGGCTTTGGTGGTAACAGTTCAGAGGTCAACCCGCGCGAGCTTTGGTGGGAATGACTCCTGAAGCTTCTCCAAGTCCCCATGTATTCATGCTGTTGCTTGCCAGAAGCTAGAATAATAATGGAGCTGAGAATATGGGATTTTTGCAGGAACTTCCAAGGGTCATCCATATTTCATATCAGAAACAGATGACTCGCATTTCCTGGGACTTGAATGGGAACCCGCGCGTTAGAGAAACGGGTCAGTTCCTTACCTTTACTATACTCCTGATTGGTCAAGGGCAAAACTTGGGCACCAGAAAAATTAGAAAGTTGGTTGCATACAAAAATGCATGACCAGACTGAATGGACAGGTTTATGCTTGTACTTCCGGATTCCATGATGAGATGGCTTCAGCTGTAGTTCCACCCTCAATTCTGAGAAATTTTCAAATATGCCACTTGAATGTGGCAAAATCCCTATTTCTGCCCCGATTTACTTCTAATGGGGGTGTTTCTACTCACTGCTGTGAAGTGAGCCTTTAGCAGATTTCAAATAACATTCGTAAGTGAGTGTATTGCACAGAGTGGACCCCAGCAGGCAGGTACTTTATAGAGAGGTGACCTTATTTAATAACACCTTAAGTTACTATTTGCTGAACTTGCTAAACTGAACTCTTCCCAATAAGCCTATAAGATGTAAGATTTATCCACAGTTTGCAAAAGAGGAAATAAAGGCACTGAGCAGTACAATAGCCAGCCCAAGACTGCACAGCTAATAGGTAATGTAGCCAGGATAGAATTCGCACAGGTTGACCCTTAGTGCCTGATAAAATCCCTGCATACTGGGAAGATGATTTATTTCATTTTAGAGTTATAGAAGCTGAGGCACTAAAGAAGTTGAATAATTCACTTATATTCACGCAGCTAGTGATCTATAAAGGCACTTCCAGAGCAGCGCTGTCCAATAGAAGCGTAATGTGAGTGTAAATGCAAGTTATATGTAATTTTCCATATTTTCTAATAGCCACATTTAAAAAGTAAAAAGGAAGCAGGTAAGTTTATTTCTTTGATCTAACCCAACACATCCAAGATATTGCTGTTTCATGTAGTCAATATAAAAAACCTTTTCACAAGGCATTATACATTCTTTCTTTTTTACTAAACTCTTTAAAAGCCGGTACTCATACTTGCAACACGTCTCCATGTGGAGCAACCACATTTCAAGCACTTGATAGCCCCAATGTGACCACCGGCTCCTGTACTGGACAGGGCACTTCTAGAGCAGTGCTTTTAACCTTGGCTGCATAGTGGACTCACTGGGGAGCTTTAAAAACATAGACACCTGGGCCCTGGCTGGTGTAGCTCAGCGGATTGAGCGTGGGCTGCAAACCAAAGGTCGCCGGTTCGATTCCCAGTCAGGGCACATGCTTGGGTTGCAGGCCAGGCCCCCACTGGGGGCCATATGAGAGGCAACCACACATTGCTGTTTCTCTCCCTCTCTTTCTCCCTCCCTTCCCTTCTGTCTAAAAAGAAATAAATAAAATCTTAAAAAAAAAAAGAAAACAATATAGACACCTGGGTCTCATCCTCAGAGGTTCTGACATCATGGGTCTGGGGTGTGGCCTGGGCTTCTGGGCTTCTGGAGTTTTAACAACCACCTCCCTCAGACAATTCTAATGATCAGCCAAGGTTGGGAACCTATTCAAGGCCAATGCCAAAGCTAATCTAGTAGCGAACTGTAGCCACCATCCATTGGAGAAGATTCCGTGAGTTCTCTGAAATGAGAATCATTCAAAATAACCACTCTGGCAATATGCCTTTCTGGTTGACGTCAAAGAATACCAGGTAGTGCCCTAGCTAATTTATTACTTTCTCTCAATTTACGTTTTCCCAACATTTTGGCCAAGTCCCCGGATAATGTAAGGAAAGAAAAGATTTCTTTTTGCCTCTTGATCTATACCCTCCAGCGCAGGTAAATTAAGACATAAAATTCTGTTATTTTAATGAAGGGCAAAGGTGTTGGTGTCCGTCCGGAACCTCTGAGCTGTGGAGAAGAGGAAGTTGGGGTTTGAAAGCTGAGGGTTGTTGCCAGAATGAAGCATGTCTAGTGGGGAATGCGTGGGAAGTGCTGGGTGAGGAAAGGAGGTAATTGTGGCTTCGGCTGAGGTCTGAAGGCTGCCGGCCCATGGCGTGGCAGGACGCCCACGGAGCGGCTCTTGCCAGAGGCCTCACACCACCTTCCCACTGGGCCAAACTTGTGTTTCTGTCCCCGAGACCTGGATGTGGAACCTGATATTCAGGAATTCAAATGTCTCATCTCACCCGGAGGTTCCGGTGTCCTTAAAATGCTTTGGGAGTACTTTGGAATAATTTTTACAATGTCTTCTTTTATTTAAATCCAAACACAGCTTTACTATTCCAGACACATTATTTCCCAGAGTAAAAAAAACACTTGGTCTTTTCTAGTGGTAACACTATAGTTACATGCAGTTTTCTTGGTTAACTTTATTTGACTTAAAATTAAGCCAGAGAACACACAAACACTGCTGAGTCGTCCATAGCCTTAAACAAGTCAATACCACCTTTCATCAAATCAAAAATACTGTCAACTCTAAGATGTACCATTAGTTCATATATGCTAATAAAGACTAAGCTATTACATAATGCTTCCATATCACTTGAGTTTTTTTTTTTTAGATTTTAATTTTATTTTCATTGAAAGGGTTCTTTTAGGCTTCGACATTGTTTATCATATATAATAATGTGATTAAAATGGAAAATGCAAGCAAACGAGATTGGCTAAGGTATTCCTAAAATTTGTTCAGTCTTCTTTGATTTTAAATCATTAGTGCTTCTTTCCTCACCAAATACTGTCCTCTCTCCATCAACAACAGCAGTGATTCAGCATTTCTTTTTTTTTAAAAGATTTTATTTATTTATTTTTAGAGAGAGGAGAAGGAAGGGAGAAAGAGCAATGCATGGTTGCCTCTCACATGGCCCTCACTGGGGACCTGGCCTGCAACCCAGGCATGTGCCCTGACTGGGAATCGAACCGGGACCCTCTGGTTCCCAGCCCGCGCTCAATCCACTGAGCTACACCAGCCGGGCTGATTCAGCATTTCTTAAAAAAGTGTTGCCAATAGTTTCAGGGATTTTCCTCCAAGGCTGCCTTTTTGGATATGCAGTAAGATTTCATTTCATTGCCAAACTGTAGTGAAATCTTTCTGCAGATATTTTAAGTGACAATTTACTAGCCATGTGACCAATTCGTTTGAGGTGCTAACTGTAAGAACTGCTAGATTAAGTTCACGCATGGGCAGGCAGTGGCCACTACATCATGCCTGTGACTGGCTGACAGTTTTAAGATGGATTCCAATTTCATAGATGTTCAGATGTGGAAAATGTGCTTCTTAGAACTGATGAAATATGCTATGTAAATTGTATTTTCGATAATGCAGTCTCCCCAGTTGTTTGTCACATCCACCTTCTTTATGTGCTTTAAAGAATTCCAATGAGATTTGTGTGATGGTCCCTCCTCAGCATACTTAGGCTTTAATGTCCAATGGTGTATAAGCAACACGCCCCCACTTCCTTCTTCCATTCCAATTTGCAGCTATAAAGCTGTGCTTTTTTAAAAAAATATTTATTTATTTTTAGAGAGGGGAACACAGGGAGAAAGAGAGGGAGAAAAACATCAATGTGTGGTTGCCTCTTGTGCTCCCCCAACTGGGGACCTGGCCCGCAATGCAGGCATGCACCCTGACTGGGAATCAAACCAGGGACCCTTTGGTTTGCAGGCTGGTGTTCAATCTACTGAGCCACACCAGCCAGTGCTAAAGCTGCATTTCTAGCAAGTTCTCAGGTGATGCCCACCCTACTCTTCTGGGGACCACACATTGAGTAGCCAGGTCTTACTATATCTAAGGACAGTGTATATCACTGAAGAAATTCAGCACCTTCCCAGAGTGCATGTAGTTTAGTTTTTCCTCCATTCATATTATTATTTCAGTGAAGACCTGGGTGTTGTAAATGTCATTGTATTGGGTCACTACAAAGATTTCTTAGGACAAAAAGAAAAGAATTTTGTATGTCCTGTCCTATGATACAGGGGGAACTATTTCTCCCTTAATTTGTTTTCTGAAAGGTTTGTTCATTTCATTTTCCCTTGCCTTCCTCCTCAAAACACATGGGCAACTTGAATTTATTAGAAAATCTTTTATAACTGTAGATTAATAACCTACCCATTAATACCACATTAATTCATTGTGATTAATAGCATCTGTGTGAATGGTTAATGAATTAGTAATGAAGGACTATTTGCTTTAAAGTGTCAAGAGAATATTCCATGTAAAAAAGGCACTAGCCACAACAGGAAAATTAATTATATGCTGGTTAGATAATAGCTTGTCACAAACAAGATATGTATGTTTGGAAAGCCTCATTGGTGTTGATGTTTGCACAGCGAGAGATAGTTTTGAAAACATCATGGACTTTTCATAAAGTGAAAAGGCAATTTTATTTTCATCAACAATCAAGATAAATGTGGGAGCTTATAATTATGAGAGAGAGAGAGATGTGCATGTATGTGTGCACACATGCACACACAAATATGTGCTAGTGTTCTCACAAGTTTGCCTGTGGCACTCACTGGAGACTTCCTGTACTGGTCATTTAAGTTAAGTTACAAATCGAACTGCTTCTACTACCTGCTTTCTATTCTGAATTCATAAATCCACTTCCCCAAGGCCCAAATGTTTTTTGTTGCTAATTTTATTCCTTTAGCAAATCATTTGTTTTCTCTATGGTCCCTCACTTTAATTCTGTGATGTCGGCCATCATTGTTTATTTCTGTCTTTGCCCTACATCCGAGGAAGCGAAGGTCAAGGAAATTATGTGAGTTGCCCAAACCCGTCCAGCTATATAATTTGTCCCCCACAGATTATGGGTCTAACATTTCAAATGTCTCCCATTTTAACCCAGGCGGAAAGAGCTACATGAGCAGAGGCTCTGGTGCCTTTGAGGAAACCCAAGAAGCCAGTGTGATTGGAGCTCAGAATTGTAAGGGAAAAGGTACAAGAGACAAAACTGAAAAGAAAAGGGATGGGGGAGTACAGAGCATGCAGACCTTGTAGGTCATGTAAAAATTTTAGCCTCTGTGCCTGGGCAATGGGAAGCCATTTGTAAATGTCATGACAGGGGGCTCGATGAGTGATGTGTTTTCCATAGAACACTGGCTGCATGTGGAGAATGGCTGGGAGGAAGGAGTTGATATATGGAGACCGGTTCAGAAGGCCCCATCATGCCCTTCTCTTTTCTAGCTTGGTCCAGACAAAAGTTTGTCTTCCTTGTTACAGAAACCCCCAAGCATTATTTGGCATCCTTTTCTTTCTTTTCTCCTCAGTGCGGCAGTGAAGGGTCACTGTGTCTTCTCTGTAGCTCCTGGTTTCTTTGAAGTCAGAAAGGTGCTGTGCCAAGTCACCCAGCAGAAGCCGCTATGGAAGCCACAGCAGCAGCCAGTGGGTGTGGAAGTGAGCTCTCAACTCACCAGCCCTTTTCCTCCTTTCGGTCTCTCACTTGTGTCAAAGGTGCTTTTGCTTTCCGTCTTTTGGAGGAGAAGATTCTGGATAGAGAAGGGAAGTGAGTCCAGCTCTTAGTCCCTCACTGTCAGAAACCCACTTTTAGAGGGACAGCCTCCCTCGACCACACACTGCGGTTTGAACAGCCAAGAATAGGACCTTTGCTGCTCTCACCTCTTCGTGGAAGGTGGGAGTGAAAACGGGTTAGTTGGGAAGTGGCTTTTTAAGCCTATGTTTATAGTATTTTAATGCTGCTATCATAGATGAGGGGAGGGATTGTGAAGTCTGGAGCTCAGATTTTTTAGGATTTTAGGGATGCAGTATTTATCCCACTCTTCCTCCTCATAGGGTGTGGTGTAAGTTGCAGTTGAAAATAGCTGCCCTGTGTTGTCGTTGTTTTTTTTTTTCACTTTGGGAGTCTTCCTGGCACTGTGCTGAGTTTTTCTCCTCTTGAACTAGTGAATTGACTCTCTTCTCAAACCTCTATTACATTTTGTCTCTCAGGAAGGTAAAGAACTTTTTTGTATCCTACATATGAGTGAAATCATATGGTTCTTGCCCTTTTCTTTTTAAAAATATATTTTAATTATGCTATTATAGTTGTCCTGTTTTTTTCTCCCGTTTCTCTCTGCTCCGCCCTGCACCCCCCTCCCACCAGCATGTCCCCCCTTAGTTCATGTCCATGGGTTGTACATATAAGTTCTTTGGCTTCTCCATTTCCTGTACTGTTCTTAACCTCCCCCTGTCTATTTTGTACCTACCATTTATGCTTCTTATTCCCTGTACCTTTCCCCCCCATTCTCCCCCTTCGGTCTCCCCACTGATAACCCTCCATGTGATGTCCATTGCTCTGATTCTGTTCCTGTTCTAGTTGTCTGCTCAGTTTTTTTTTAGGTTAAGTTGTTGTGAGTTTGTTGTCATTTTACTGTTTGTGGTTTTGATCTTCTTTTTCTTACATAAGCCAATTAACCGTTCATATAATAAGGGCTTTGTGATGATGAACTCCTTCAAGTTGACCATATCTGGGAAGCACTGTATCTGCCCTTCCATTCTAAATGATAGCTTTGGTGGATAGAGTCATCTTGGATGTAGTCCTTGTCTTTCATGACTTGGGATACTGCTTTCCATCTGACTTATTTCACTTAGCATGGTGCTCTCGAGATCCATCCATGTTGCTGTACATGGCAATATTTCATCATTTTTGAAAGCACAATCTAACCAAACCAGCCAACCAAAATCATAGACAGAGACAACAATATGGTGGTTACCAGAAGGGAAGGGGACTGGGGGAAGGGTAAAGAATGAAAAGTGGGTCAAATACATGGTGATGGAAGGAGACTAGGATTTGGGTAGTGAGCACACAATGCAGTAATCAGATGATGTATTGTAGAAACGAACACCTGAAACCTATGTTGTTAACCCATGTTATCCCCAGTAAATTCAACAAAAAGAAGAGAACGTCTTAACGCTGGTTTTGCAGAACTCAGACACTCACTAGCTTAGACCTAAATGGGCCAATGTAAAGAGAGTGTTCCAGAACAAAACAAAGTATTGATATCCTTGAAGAAGTGGAGCTGCAGAGTACAAACAGTCTGTATGTCAAACAGACTTTGGATTTGGATGGACAGTGGGGGAGGAGGGAATCTGGGCTGGTGACCTGTCCTGGGATCACAGGCCCGAAGGACTGGTGGTAATTGTCAACCGCACTTCAATAAAGATGGGGACAAAAGAAGGGCTGGTGAGTACTGTTGGTTTAAAGTAGGGGTTCTCAAAGTGTGTTCCCTCGACCTGCAGCATTGGCATTACCTAGGAATTTGTTAGAAATGCACATTTATGGAATCAGACACTCTGGCGGAAAAGACCCGACACTGTTTGACAAGCCCTTTCAATGATACGGATGCTGCACAATCGAGTCAGGGAACCCCTGGTCTGGACTGGGTCATATTGTGAAGTCCATCATTAGGGACCAGCTAACTGTTCTGTTCTAGCCTTACCAGGCCTCCCATCTCTAGCCAGGAGTGTGTGTCTCTGGTCACAAATAGGGTGACAGGGCACAGGGGTTAGGTGGCTCAGCCCAGTCACTCCAGCACTTCAGAAAACACATCTTCTAAGTAACCAGGGAAGACTATCCTTTCAGTTATGATTGAGAGATCTGTCAGGGAAGTCCACGAGGGCTGTGCTGCCTCTGGTGCAGCTGTTTGGGGCCTGGTTCTCACACAGGAAAGCAACCTGTGGAGTTTTACTGGCTACCTGCTGGTGGAATGAACAGGAGTTAGAGACCCGTGTCCAAATCCAAGCTCCAACCTTTACTCTCTGAGTTTCCTTGGATAAGTTCTCCCAGGTTTCTTACCTATAGAATGGGGTTAATAGTACGTGCCTGCTAGGGTTGGTCAGGGGTTAATTGAAGTCATACACTTGGCTCAGAGCAGATACTTAATAAATGAATGTTGTCACCCTTGGGTCCTTGGATGTTGGAGGACTGCTCAGAAAGGACCGCTGCAGGGATTATATAACCATATATGGTCTTTTCCTTAATGTTAAGATGGTAGTAATAGGAGGCAGGAAAAATGTAATTAGGGTTTTTATTATAGGAAAAGAGCTGAAGGTGGATTTTAATGACTTTAAGTTCAGCACAGGCCTTACATCGAATTATCTGCTAAGATACAAATTATCTAAGTAGGAAGGCTAATTTTATGAGTTAAAATATCATATTGGCAGATTCATTGTAATACTATGCTATCAAAGAGTAATGTTAAAGTTTAATTTAAATTATTTTGAAGTGTAACCCTGATAAGTTTAATCCTTATAACTTCTCTTATAAGTGAAGATAATAAAAGAGTTATCTTCTATTAGAATTTTGTAGTGTATGGGAGTTTTATAAAATTGGTTTCATTATGGACAAAGAGGTCTTTTGTGTTAAAAGTGGGGTATTTTTATGTTATTTGGTAACCTATGACTTAGATTGATGAGTTAGAGGTTTCTGATTCCCCTAAAATAATCTCTGCCCCTTTTTCTTAAACTGATGCCAACCAGCAATTATCATTTATAAGGTGATAATAAAAAAATGAACAGAGAAAAGAATTCTGACAGTTTCTCTCCTTCTACTTAGGTGGGAGTTTTTCAGAAGAATGAGAAATATCAGCTTTTATTGTCTTTTCAGTATGTCAAACAGACCCAGTTAATCCCATGCTTGACCGGCTGTGGGGCCTAGGAGCGCCAGAGTCGAGTGTCACACAATTCATGTGAAAACATGAGGGTTATGGAATCCACAGACCATGACTTAGTTAACTTGAGTTTTATTTAATGAGAATAACAATGGGCTTGCAAAGCTGATTTAGAGTCTCTAGGTTTAATGGCATATGAGTTTAATACCCATGCAGTGTGAGCTAGAAAAATGAAAATTTTCAGTACGGTAAATAAACAGAGGAGCTCGGAAACCAAATTGAAGTCTGTAGCCTGGAAAATCAACAAGGACTAAAAATAGTAAGATTAGAGGCGACATTGAACCATGGACCATCCGAAGGTGGTTTTTAAGTACCACCAAAGGAGAAGCCAGGCTAATGCTATGATGGCTTTAAAAAATATATGTCTAGAGTACATTCTGTTCATTATGTAGGTGTGGAAGGGCACACCTTTCCTTAAAATGTAGATTTGGTGTTCCAGAGTTGTTGTTTTTTGTGTTCTTTCTCTCACTAGAATTAAGAGGACACTCCCCCTGATTTCTAAGGGAGAAATGTTGGTATAATTTATGTGAAGTTGAGAATTCACCTTGATGACATTTGACGTGAAGGTTTTAGATTGCAGTTACTGTTTCTCTTAAGTGGATGAGGCAAGCAGCTACAGCCCAGAGGAGTCCCTTCAGAACAGGTACATAGAAGGGGTGCAGGGTCAGGGAAGGAACACAAAGGAGTGAGTGTTGAAACAAGTCTGTCCTCTTGAGCCATCTCGTTAAAATGGCATCAGCTCAACATTGATGCCATTCTTGGTAGGTGTTTGCTCAAATGCCTGGAACTTTGTGCATGTGGAGTTTTTTTTTTTTTAAATCCTCACCTAAGAACATTTTTTTCATTGATTTTAGGGAGAGAGGAAGGGAGAGAAACATTGATGTGAGAGAGAAGCATCAGTTGGTTGTTTCTTGTATGCACCTGGACCAGGGATCAAACCTGCAATCTGCGGATGTGCCCCGACTGGGAATCAAACCCACCATCTTTCTGTTACAGGAGGATGCTCTAAGGAACTGAGCCACATGGCCAGGGCAATGTGCCTGTGGAGTTTTTGAAAACAGTAGTAGTGGGAAGGCCCTAAATATTGCAGGAACTTCAAATGTCTGTCTGAGCTCTCGACTTATCAGGGGAGTGCCAAGTCCTCAGGAGTCTCATTCTTCTTCCTTGATAATTCTCTTTTCCTATTCCAGAGCTCTAAATAAACGGCCTGTCTGAACAGGAGAAGTGAATTGAGTGAGTAGAATTGATAGTCCTGTCTGGCTTCTGCGCTTAAGGAAGTCACATACTAAGAATCCCCTGCTCCCAGACTAGGAGTGAGGTAGAAGTGGATGGTTAGCTGAGGTCATCGGTAAAATGAGACTTAGGTATCTTAAAAATGGTCGTTCATGAAAACAGATGGTGTCTTGGATTTCATTGTACGATATAGGGACTAAGATGTGAGAAAAGGAGATTATGGATGTTAGCATAATCAGAACATTGCTGATTATAAAAAGAAATAATAAAAGATGTCAGTCCAACTTCTCATAGTTCCTTATCAGTGTGATTAAAAACTCTCTTGTAAAGAATTCAACTCAGCCCAGCTGGTGTAGCTCAGTGGATTGAGTGCGGGCTGGGAACCAAAAGGTCCCGGTTCGATTCCCAGTCGGGGCACATGCCTGGTTTGCAGGCCAGGTCCCCAGTGAGGGCCATGTGAGAGGCAACCATACATTGCTCTTTCTCCCTCCCTTCTCCTCTCTCTAAAAATAAATAAATAAAATCTTAAAAAAAAAAGAATTCAACTCGGCAAATGTGCGTCAAGCATCAACCATGCCAAGCATGAGACCCTGGGTGTTCAAAAATAAACGTGACCCAGCCCCTGCCCCAAAGAGTACTCCATCTAATAGAAAATAGCCATTCTTTTTTTTTAATATAAAGATTTTATTTATTTATTTTCAGAGAGAGGAGAAGGGAGGGAGAAAGATCAATGTATTGTTGCCTCTCACATGACCCTCACTGGGGACCTGGCCCGCAACCCAGGCATGTGCCCCAATTGGGAATCGAACTGGGACCCTCTGGTTCCCAGCCCACGCTCAATCCACTGAGCTACACCAGCCGGGCCCAGAAAATAGCCATTCTTAATATTTGAGGCCCAGTGACCAAAATTACCTTCTTCATTAAAATTCTCACATGATTCACCCCTGTGAGGCCAGGCTTGTGTTACAAAGGCATGGCTGTGCACACTGTAGGAAAAAACACATTTTACATGGGCTGAAAAAATAAGGATTCTAGGGGGAAACATAAGAGAATGTCCTCATGACCTTAGGGCAGGCAAAGATTTCTTAAATAAGACACAAAATATTCTAATCATAGAAGGAAAATAAATGGGCAAATTGAGCTACCCTAAAATAAAGACTTTTGGTTCATCACATGATACCATTAAGAAAATGAAGTCTATGGAATGAGATAAAATTTTGCAATGCAAATACTCAGCAAAGGACTTGTATGTAGATTATGAGATCTGTCTGGAAAAAGTCCAGCCATTGTTAATATAATGAGAATGGTTTCTGCGACATCAGTGTACCCTGACAGCCAAGGAGAGTGGACTGGAATGTGCATGCATAAACAGTGACGACTTCACTGTACTAGTCAGTGGGGGCAGTGGACACCACTGAGCGAGCATGTGTACTGTGTGGCCATTGCATTCAAAATGGCTGAGCAAGTAGAGCAATGAATCTGCATCAGATTTTGCATGAAGCTTGAACAGTCCTCAGTGGAAACTATTCAGATGATTCAGAAGGCAGAAGCTATCGGCAGCTGGTGATTGGCAGCTTCATCACCACAACGTGCCCACTCATGCATCATGTCTCATGCAGAGTTTTTTGGTGAAACATCAAATCAACTAGCTGACTCAGTCCCCCTACAGCCCAGATTTGGTGGCCTGTGACTTCTGGCTTTTCCCAAAATTAAAATCACATTCGAAAGAGAAGAGATTTCAGACCATCAATGAGATTCAGGAAAATATGACAGGGCAGCTATGGGGATTGGGAGAACTGTGTGAGGTCCCAGGGGGCCTACTTCGAAGGGGACTGAGGCATCACTGTCCTACGTACAGTGTTTCCTGTATCTTGTATCTTCTTCAATAAATGTCTCAATTTTTCATAGTGCATGGCTGGATACCTTCTGGACAGACCTTGTATATAAAGAACGTTTACAAATCAGTAAAAGGTAGATTACCCAATAGAAATGTGGGAAATGGACTTGAGTAAGCATGTCACAAAAGAGGATGTTGGTTGTCTTGATTGCAGTTAGTGATTAGAAGGGAGCCCGAGGGGCTTCTGGGATTCTGGTCATAACGTTGATTATGTGGGCGTGTTTACTTTGTGAAGGTCCTGCAAATTATGATCAGTGTACTTTTCTGTAATTTCATTGAGAAAGTTTACATAAAAAAGAAGAGTGCCTTGTTTCCAGGAGGAACAAAATATTCTCAGAGGTTAACCCTGACTACAAAATATCTCTCTTCATGGAGCATTGCCTCTATGGTGAAGGCAGAGGAAGTGTTGAGAGCATGGGACTTCGTAAGATGGCCAGGGCAGGCCCAGTTTGTGGAGTCGTCCTACATACGGAGTGTCAGTGTCTTGGGTTAGCACAAGGCCTTTGGCTGCAATATCCTAAGAAAGGCAGAGGAAAAACCATTTATGGAGGAAGCAGTAGAAATAAGCTTATGTTACAATTTTGGGTAGGGCTGACTCAGCCTGTAATCCTGTTTAAGCCACCGTTGTTGGATCACTTATCATGTGTCCAGGCATTGAAATTGGGACTTTCTGTGCATTAAAATGTTTGATCCTCATGGCCACTCTGGGAGGTAGGCACTGTTATTATCCAGATTTACAGATGAAGAAACTGAGGATTAGGTGGAATAACTTGCTCAGGTTTCAGCTGGAAAGTGTCAGCAAGCTGCAACTGAAATCTGTGTCTGTGCAATTTGAAAGCTCATCCCCTTGACATGGGGATACGTTGTCTTTAAAAAAATTGTTTTTGATTGGGCATAATGAAGAAAAAATACTTACATAATATATGTAATATTCAGACTTAATAGCCAGAAGCACTTTGAAATAAATTTTATTTTATTTTTTTAAAAGATTTTATTTTTTTTATTTTTAGACAGAAAGGAAGGGAGGGAAACATCAATGTGTGGTTGCCTCTCATGTGGCCCCCGCTGGGGACCTGACCTGCAACCCAGGCATGTGCCCTGACTGGGAATCGAACCGGCAACGCTTTGGTTCGCAGCCCGCGCTCAATCCACTGAGCTACACCAGCCAGGGCTGAAATCAATTTTAAAGTCTGAGATTTGTGTACTACAGGTTTTTATAAACTGGAGTTTTCCTTTTCTCTTGTAACATGGTTCGGAATACCTGGATGTGGGGTGGGAAGAGAAATGAGAAATCGTCCATGAAACAACACTGATTATAATCAGAATGCCCTTGTATGGGTGACCTGTGAGCCTGTCTCTGTGCTTTAGGGACATTTTAATAACCTGAGTAATTGCCTTTGATAGGCAGGCTTTGTTTTCTGTTCATTAATGACTCCCTACACTAGATTCTATTTCTCTTTCTACTAATTCAAATACAGAGGTACATAAAATGAATGCTGCCAACTGACTGACCCATCACTGTCTGCATATCAATGCTCTCCTGCCTGCTTGGGTATGAAGAGAAAAAGAGGACAAGGGAGAGGGTAAGACAAATAACCTGTGGTAGCTGAATTTTTTTCTGAAAGCCAAATTCTCATACAGAAACTAGAATTTTGACATATAGAAATTGGTGAGATTTAGCATGGTTGGCATTTTGGGATTACCCTACTTAGCGCGTACAAGTCCTCTTTTTTCCTCCTTGCGATACAGAGTACCTCAGTGCACACGCAGGTAGATATTTCATACTTTGAGTTTTTTTGCTGCTGTGGCTTGTTTTAGGTCCATAGGGCCTTCGTGTTTGCAGCCTGTGGAATGTTGATAGCATTGGAATAATATCGTATCTCTCAATGAAATTTGGATTGTTCACTTCTAAATTTGTCTCCCCGACAATCCAGTCAGTGGCTGTGGAAACAATATGGTGGAAAAGCACATGATCTGATTTGAATAGAAATATATGTGGATATAGTTATAGACCTTTCTGTTTCTTAAAAAAAAAAAAACCCTCCGTTCTTTATTCTTGGAGCTAGTTGTCCTACTTTTATTTCTGTGTAATACACAAGAAATAAGCACTACACACAATTTTAAAGAAAGAAAATGCTCACATCCAACTCAATTTCTTTCATTTGAATCTAGTTACAGAGGCTCGTTGGATGTACAAGTACTTTTAAAAAGCTGGACAGGAGCTCTGGATTGCATTTTTTTTTTTGAAATACAGAACTTCTAGTTTAGAAGTCGGTTCCTCTTCAGAGACTATGTCATTATTTCGTAATTTGATTAGCACTGCACATTGAGTTTTGAAGCCATGCGGAGTACTGTAGGAGCGTCTGTTGTACCATCGTTTGGAGGCTGCTGGGTTGTCTCAGAAATAACCCCAAATGCCTCGACAACGAGAGATATAGCTCGACGGAGGCAGTGCCACGGTGCTGCATGGGAATACTTTGTCTTGGCCTCCTGCTTGTAATTCAGTCCTCTCCAGTATAACCAAGGTGGTCTTTTGTGAGGGAGGGTGGTTTTCATTGAAGTCTGGCTTTCCTCTTTCCTTTTTTAATGAAGTGGTGATAGCTGTCATTTTCCACCTTCAAACAATAGCATCAGTGACTTTTATAAATAGAAATCATTTTCCAGGCAGGCTTAGTTCTATGCTGGCGACCGTTTTATACACATGGACTCATTTAAATGGTCAGGACTTCAAATGTGTAAATGGCAAGTTTTCAGGCAATTTGGATAGGCTTCCCAGTCTCGCCTCTACATTTCCTGTCTAAACAACTTCTTCCATGTCCACAGCATGTTTATACAACATTGAATAAAACTTCTAATGAGAAATTTCTTCCAGGTGACCTTCCTGAGAGGCTCGGCTGTGAAGAAATCTTAAGAAACCCGACCCTGATGAAATTGCCTCCGTTGAGACTATTACTCGGTGCAGAAAACAAGGAACGGAACTCAGTTATTTTTGGTTCTTGAATAAATGAATTCTGTTTCCTTTTGTGTAGGTGGCAGAAAACATTAACCCCTGCTGAAGGTCCAGTCTCAGTTGGAAATTGAACTTTTGGTTTCTTTGAGTTAGGAGAACCTTTGAGAAAAGAATGGTAAATTGCTTTTATTTGAACTTCAAGCAACTTGGAATCGGTTCAGCTGTCCGCATATCTTTTAGAGATGTGTCTTTTCTAGGGTTGCCTGTCTTTACCTTTAGTTTGCTGGAGGCTGGGCTGTGACTATCAGTGCCTCCAACTCAGCGCCGCACGTGGGTGGATACTAATGGACCCTTTCTTAACCTTCCTAGCACTTTTGGAGAAATCGATCAGTAGAAGGCGGGACATCGAAGCCATCCAGAAAGCCAAAATCCTTTATTCATCCTGCATGAATGAGAGTGAGTAATAAAGAAAAATAAATAACGTATTCACCACCCTCATTCTTGGGAGTTCTTGTAATGTTTAAAGACATTGTTTAAGGAAAACGAGACCTGAGAATTCTGTTCATGTTTAAAGGTTTTGTTTAAGGAAAGGAACAACTCTCAAAAACTGGATTTTTTACCAGCTTTGTCTTAATGTTCTCTTGCTTGCTTGGTGGAGAAAATTGTTCTATTTCTATGGCATGGCTTCTTTTGGGTATCAGTTACTCCGTAAGAAACTTGGGTAGGGTCAGAAGGACAAACCCCACTTTTGTGGTGCAGAAACCAGAATCCAGAGGCCAGGTGTGGTCTGAGAGGGAGCCTGGGAGGGAGGGCCCGTGGGAGAGTGACTATGTCCCCTAATGACCTACCAGGGCCTAGAGAAACCCAGATTCCCAGGAAGGCCAGTCTCCTTCTGCTTCTGCACCAGCCTAATAGTCATTTTTGGGGGTGTCTTAGGTATGTCTCAGTATCTTGGGTCTGATCGGAATTAAAAGAGACACTTGTCCTTTTACCTGGTCCACTTTCTCAAGGCCATTGCAGGAAGAAGCCAGTGCCCCTGTGTTGACTTGTTTAGGCCTTGGGGCATTATTTTGTTAGCTAGAATAGGGCAATAAAAGATGATGAAAGAATCCGAGGCATTCATTCACTTTTATTGGGGAGTGATTGGTTTTATGGAACAGTTTCCTTTAGCTAGGGTTGTTCCTTAGTCTTGCAGAGTATTACCAGATGAACATCGCTCATTGCCTGGGGTCAGTGTAGTGAGCCTATCTTTTATCGTAGGGAACATCCAGCAGGTTCCCTAGTTCACTCTCCTGGCGAGAGCACCAGCTTTAGACAGTTACATTGCAGTGTGGCTCATAGGCGGCTCTGGGCCTGTTTATGCTCAGTCCACTGCACCTCTCTGTAACAGCTGAAATGTGAAGTCGGGGCCTTACAGGAATTTCCTCTTGAGAAGATACCCTCACATTCTAGCCTGGTGATCCAGTGTGCATTTCTAACTCTCCCTTCATATTTGCTCCCTTTCAGAAGCGATTGAAAAAGCAGATGCCAAGCCATTGCTACACATCCTGCGGCATTCACCATTTCGCTGGCCTGTGCTCGAGTCTAATATTGGTCCGGAAGGGGTTTGGTCAGAGAGGAAGTTCAGCCTTCTGCACACACTTGCAACGTTCCGTGGTCAATACAGCAATTCTGTGTTCATCCGTTTGTATGTGTCCCCCGATGACAAGGCGTCCAATGAACACATCTTGAAGGTATAGTTGGGGACTCGGCCATCTCGTTTGTTCAGTCATTGCTGACTCTGAGCTCCCACCCACCTTTTAGTGGGAAATTGAACCAGTCTTGTCCTGTCCCTGCCTCCCGGTTGCCCCATTTCTCAGCCTTCCTCTTGGGCACTGGGAGGCCCTCCAATCATCAGGTATCTGTTTCTGAAAAGAAACCCACTATCCCAGCCTTTGTTGCCACTTCAAGTGCACTTTTCTGCTGCCGGGGCCCCGGGCCTCTCACTCCCTTTTGGACCCTGCCACTTTCTACGGACACTGACTGGTCCCTCTGCTCAGTAGAAACTTGAACTTCTTTGGCTGCCTAGGAGATCCTCTTTGTGCTCTATGAGAAGTCTCTCTTACCCCAGACTCTCCTCCCTCAGTGCACTTAGACTTCCTTTTCCCCTGAGGTAGATGGCACAGGATTTGTCACAGGCTTAAATAGAAACATGCAGGAAACGACAGAAGTTGATGCCTGAAACCACACCTGGTTCCATGTGTTTGTGTCTATTTTATGTAAAGAGACAACAAGAATGAGGATTTAAGGGACAGTAAAAGACTTAAATATAGGTGTTACTGAAACAGCGACTTAAAGTCATCATCACTCTGGCCTATATTTGCGTGATTCATAGCAAAATCCATAAGGATGACAAGGAGAGACTCTTTTGGAAATGAAGCCTTTCTAATTTCTTTGTCTTTCCATTTGTTATATCATAATTTGTCAGATGTTTCTTTTTATATTACTGTTTTGTTTCCTGAGGTTTATTGCAGTTGGAGAGAAAGAAATTCATATTTCAGTTCAGTGTGTTGGCTTTCCTAAATACATTTTATTTGCAACCTTATTTGCAATATTCAGATGCAAGGATTTAAAAAAACTTCAAATAACACAGTGTCCTAATGTTGGCCTCTTGAGAAAGTCTTTTGCCTCAAGACTTTGTATGTTTCTAATGAGATTTAGTTGACAGACCTTATTCAATCTGTTTGGTATATTTAAAATGTTCCCTAGAAACCATAACAATCTGAAGGTTTAAAAAAGTCTGGTAACTTCATTTGAATCATTGAGACTTTTATAATAAGTGGATTAAACTTCATTTCATCAGAGGGAATCTTTGGCTTTCTTAATATTGTCTACACAGTTTCCTGTGAGACTGAGGATCAAAAGATTCTCAAAGTGGTCCAAATCTAATTGAAAGCCAAAGCATCTTAATCATAATATTGCGCTTTGTGGTCCTGCCTTACTTAATTTTTGGAAGAAACAGTGGTACATTGGGAGTTGCGTTATGAAGAAGCCAGGCTGGTTTGTGACTTGGGGTTTTGGGCCAATTAGAGAAGAAGATTGAGCACAATAATTTGAGGATTTTAGGAACACATGGACAAAATGGATGTTATGAAAACATCTTTTTCCCTCTTGAAGCAAAACAATATTTTTTGTTGAATTTTTCATAACATTGCTAACTCTTTTTTTAAAAAGATTTTATTTATTTATTTTTAGGGAGGGGGAAGGGAAGAATAAAGAGAGGGAGAGAAACTTCAATGTGTGGTTGCCCCCCGCACTCCCCATGCTGGGGATCTGGCCCACAACCCAGGCATGTGTCCCCACTGGGAATTGAACCCTCGACCCTTTGGTTCACAGTCCAGTGCCCAATCCACTGAGCCAGGGCAAATTGCTAACTCTTAACTTGGCCTTTTTAGAATTTGTTGTGTATGAAGAGGATTTTCATGGAAAACTATGATCCTATACAGATTTTAAGTATTAAGAAAGAAAATATTTGAGATTATATTAAGATGAATAAGAAAGTAAAGACAGATCCAAGCAATATAACATTGTATAAACTAATGATATGGGAATGTAATTAATTTTTTTATTAACATGCTACTAAATTTTGATTTGTTATTTAGATTTTATGTACTGTTAATTTGACTTAACTTTTTAATGTGTGAATCAGATTTAAATTAGAAAATCTGCTGTTGTGATCCACTTTATTGAGCCTTTAGGCAGTTGTTGATATCCAAGAAAAAAACCGATAGATTTAGAGAAAGATCTTTTTAAAATTTCATTTTTAAATATACATGCAGCCCTGGCTGGTGTAGCTCAGTGGATTGAGTGTGGGCTGGGAACCAGAGGGTCCAGGTTCGATTCCCAGTCAGGGCACATGCGTGGGTTGCAGGCCGGGTCCCCAATGGGGGCCATGTGAGAGGCAATCACACGTTGCTGTTTCTCTCCCTCTCTTTCTCCCTCCCTTCCCCTCTCTCTAAAAATAAATAAATAAAATCTTTTAAAAAATAAACAAATATACACGCAGTTAAATTCAGTTTTTGGGGTGCATGTGTCTATAAGTTTTGACAAATACACAGCCATCACCACCATAATCAAGAAACAGAAAAGTTCCATCACCCCCTGAAATTTCCTTGTGTTGCCCCTTTGTAGTCAGCCAATTTCCCATCCCCAAACCCTATGTGCTGTCCCTGTGGTTTTGTCTTTTCCAGAATGTGATAAAAATTCTCCTGTTATGGCATGTATGAGAAGTATACTCCCTTTTATGGCCAAGTAATATTCCATTGTGTATCACAGTTTGTTTATCCATTCACCAGTTGAAGAACTATTGGGTTGTATCCAGTTTTTGGCGATTATGAATAAAGTTACATGCAGGTTTTTGTGTGGGCATATGTTTTCCTTTCTCTTGGGTAAATACCTAGGAGGGGGATTGCTGAGTCATCTGTAGATGTATGTTTACCTTTATAAGAAGCTGTCAATTGGTTTCCAAAGGGGCTTTGCTATTTTGCATTTCCACCAACAGTGTTCCTGTGATCCAGTTTTTCTGAATCCTCACTAACACTTGGTGTTATCTTTTTTTTTTGCCATTCTAATAGATGGGTAGTTGTGTTTATTGTTGATTTAATTTATATCTTCCTAATGACTAGTGATGTTGAGCATCTGTTCACGTGCTTATTTTCTTTCTGCATATCTTTGTGGATGAAACGTCTGTTCAGATCTTTTGCCCACTTTTAAATTGGGTTGTTGTTTTCTTGTTGAGTTTGAGAGGGGTCTTTATATATTCTGGATATAAATCCTTTGTCGTATA
The DNA here is from genome assembly GCA_004026765.1 of Micronycteris hirsuta. NCBI lineage: Eukaryota > Metazoa > Chordata > Mammalia > Chiroptera > Phyllostomidae > Micronycteris > Micronycteris hirsuta. The sequence goes on from PVJI01016822.1 coordinate 26,085, forward strand.
CAGGAAAGAGCAAAAATATAATAGGTTTACAGTTGTAAGTATGCAAAACAGAGTTTATTCTTGTATTATTATTTATTAATGATTGTATTATTTTCCATATGAACAACTGTAAACCTACTTTTGCCCCATCCTGTATGTGAGGTTTCAAATACTCTCTCCCTGTCTGTAGCTTGGTTTTTCATTTTCTTTCTCACAGCAAAAGATTTTAATGTTGATGATATCCCATTTATTTTTTCTTTTATGGATTATGATTTTGGTGTCATGTCTGAGAATTCTTTGTCTAGCCTCAGGTCACAAGATTTCCCTTATGTTTTATTCTAGAAATTTTATAGTTTTTAGGTTTGACATTTAGGTCTGTGATCCATTTTGAATTAATTTTTGTACAAGGTGTGAGCTATGGGTAGAGGTTCATTTGTTTCATATATGGATGCCCCGTTTGGTTCTAGCACATTCCTTGAAACAGCTATTTTCTTCCTTTCGACTGCCTTTAAAGTGCTGAAAGTTTTAATTCACAAAATGATGCTATGCTTTTCCATAAAAATCTTAGTTGTTTTTGTTATCCATTATTTGTATTTTTATCACCTCTCCTAAGCTTTCCAGAGCGGGTTCTAAAATTTGCTAAGATTTCTCAAAATTATCATTTGATTCCTTTCAAATAAAAGAAATCAATGCAATACAGTATTTTCAGGGTGGGAAAGTGGGCAATCTCATTAATCAGTTCCATCCAGATTGGCATTTTGCAAAATACTGCAGTGAGGGGAGTACTGGATCTGGTGACAGGAGACAGCGATTCTCCTCTGAGCTCTGCCCAGCCGTGTTACCTTGGGAGAGTGACATCACTCCTCCGGCTTTTGTTTCTCCACCCATTAAATAAGGGGGAAAACCAGATAAAGTCTAAGACCTGTTCCCACTCCAAAAGCTTTGATGCTATTTAGTATTGACAGAACCTTGAAAGGGTTAGAAACCATGAAGTGGGGAAGCAGATACAGGTCTCTGATACTTGATAATATCTATCATTGCTGAAGTGCCTATTTACATGTAGCTCTGAGTGTATTGAATTGTTTTTATAATGGTAACACAAGCTCAAAATATGACTGGGATGCAGATCTCATGACTCGTCAACATGGTACGTAAGAATGGACAGTGTAAGCAAAATACTTTGTTTTTATTTCAACAGCTGGACCAAGCAACGCTCTCCCTAGCTGTGAGGGAAGACTACCTTGATAATAGCACAGAAGCCAAATCTGTAAGTTTTACTCATATTCAACTCTTCACCTTGTCAGGCCGTTGCTGGGTTCATAAGTTGTTCGAGAATTCCTGCCTCTTTACTGAAAATGAGCAGTGTGGCTATTTGATGACCATATTCCCAGTACAGGGAGCAAATGTCTGTTACTTAGGTAAATGGCGCTCCCTGGAAGTCTGGGCATCAAGGCTGTACAAGTGCCTGTGCTCAGTGCCCTCACAATTGAGCTGGGGAGAGAGCATTCCCGAATGATGAAGTAACCAAGAAATGAGCTCGCAGCCATCCCTCAGGAGTGCAGAGAGCTCACTGCGTATCACCGAAGTAATGTTTGGGGAGGGATACCTAGTCACCCAGTGATTCTCAAGTCATACTGCTTAAGAATCACCTGGGAAGCTTCTGTTAAATGTCTGATTCTTGGCCCACAGCCCTGTAGAGTCTGCTTTAGTAACCTTCAAGTGAGATCCAGGAATCTGTTTTCTTAACAGATGACCCGGATTAACGAGAACCAGATGGGGTCAGTCGCGTTAAATTTCTTGGGTTGATTTGGAAACCTAGATTTTTATTATATTACACCTGGTTCATGCCTGACACCTTGAATTCATTTTGGAAACTTCGTTGAACTCCCAAAGGAGCCTCAGACCCAGGATCCCCTTGATCAGGGAGCTCTCTGGTTTCTGGCCCAGGCTGAGAATGCAGAAACTTAGACTGGGAAGCGCTGGCTCACAATGTATGTCTCTGTACCTTTGCTGATACTAAAGCCTAGAAGGCTCTGGAGGGCAGGAAGGCAACTTTGGCCAAGGGCAGTCACCAGACAAGGTTGGCAAAGGTTTCTTCTTGAAAGTGGATGGAATGAACTTTTGTCAATCTGGGGTCACCACCCTATCAGCAACCAGGCTTGAAATTGTCTCCCTTTATAACCACCCAGTCAGGTCCTGTGGATTCTGCCTTCAAAATCTCTCTTCCATCTGGTCTCCCTTCTCTATTCTTACAGCTCTAGGTCAGGTCCATGGTTATTCTTGGCTTGATTGCAGCAGATAACATTTTAATTGTTACCTCCTTTCCTACATTCCCTTCATCGCCTCCATAGCACCACTTGATAAAATCTCTTCTCAAAGTGCAGCTCCCATCATGCTTTTGCTCACAAGCTAGGATCTACACACCTTAGAGGGAGTTCAGAGCCTCTTCATGACCTGCTCCAAAATCACCTTTGCTGTGTTGTGTATTTATTGTTCCCCTAACAAAGGCAGCTCATACACCTCATAGGGGGTCTCCTCACTGCTCCTGAACTCGTCTTCTTCAAACACCATGTCCCAGATTTCTCCAGGCTGTAATTCTACTCCAGCTCTTGAGTTTTCCAGCACTTAGCAGCTTTATTAAGGAAATTATTTTGGTATCTCTAATGTTACAGTTAGTAATTACACGTTTATCTCCCTCACACACTGAGAACCGGAGCACACACTGGGAAAGCAGACTTAAGCTTTATTTAATTTTCCATCTGTACCCCCTCTCCCAAATGCATATAATGCCTAGCAAGACATCTTGCACATGTATTGATTTATTAAATATTCTTTAAATCTAACTGGGAATTGCAAAGCATTGTTTCTAATTAAGTGTACTTGCAAAGCTTGCTCACTGATTCAACAAGTATTTTTTAAGGGCCTGCTATATGCCAAGCATAGTATACATCCCAAGGTCATTAACATAGTCAGAATAGCCTACAGAATCAAGGAGTGAGTCAGGAAATCCTATTCCTATAGCTGAGATTATTTAACACCTGCTATATTCAGTTCTTACAAGTATATCTGAAAGGAGAGGTGACTGCCAATGAGATTTCTCACTTCCCACAGAATAAGGCTCTCCCCTCCAGTGACATAGGAATATCATGAAAATGGGTTTATGAACATGCAAGGAGGAAATTCTGTATTTGCTATTTGCTCAGTTGTACTTCATCATTCTCTCATCTCTCCCTTCTATTTTTCCCGAGGTAGTAAGGAGAACTTTGTAAAAACTACACAAAACTGAAAAGACATAAGGCCACAGTTGCTGGTCTTTTATTTTTTTAGTCATGATATCTGCTTTTAGCAACTGCTCTTTCCAATTATTTTACTAAAGCCTCTCTTGCCTGGGAAGAGGAGCCTGACCTTTACCTTTCTATTCTGAGCTTGTGTGGAGATGTTTCACGTATCCGTAATAATGTCAGTTGCCACAAAACTAGTTCTCTTGATTCTTGGTGGCTGGGCATCTCTGTCTGTCATGGAAACAGTATCCAAGTGGCTATCACTCCTCTTTCTCCCAAAGTGGTGCATAGGTGGTTGATACTGCATCATGCCAGTACCATACGTTGAGTACAGGTAAAGATAAAGGGCGTGTATTTCCACCTGCTGCTTCTGTTCCCCTCTGTCCCTGAAACATATTTCCTAAGAGATTGTTGTCATGGTCACTTGCTTCTTTATCTCTTACAGTATCGGGATGCCCTGTACAAGTTCATGGTGGATACTGCCGTACTTTTGGGAGCTAATAGCTCCCGAGCAGAGCATGACATGAAGTCGGTGCTTAGATTAGAAATTAAGATAGCTGAGGTAAGACAACATAAAACCTATTTTTTTCTTTTTCTTATTTTAAAGGCAGTATATCCTGAATGAAAAAATATATTTAAAGTGGCATTCTGTGACATTGTCCTTTGGGTCCAATGTAGAACTTAGGGAAGTAACAGGAAGAAGAACCATGACAGAAAGAAGATCTCTTTATTCCTTTGGCCTCCCTGCTTGATGCCCATTCAGTGTCCTTATGCTGCTCAGCTATGACCAAAGACCCTCTGACTATATTTTCCAAGAGAAATTCCTGTGTGGTTCCAATAGAAGAATAGATACGAGGGGGGCCCCCATAAAAATGCAAAGTTGTCTCCTGGAGGGCAGGCCCCTTGTAGTACAGGCTTCCCCCACTAGGTGAGTATTCTAGGAACCCATCTGAATCAGTGTGCCAGCTGGTGGTGTTGTGAGAGGCTGCGTTTGGCTTCAGTGAAATTTTTTTGACGGGTGATTTACAAACACACCTGCCCACCCACACCACACTGACTGTTCAGAAGTTTTTGACCAAAAATGGTATGCCCCCTCTGCCCCACCTTCCCTATTCACCCATTCTCTCCTCAAGAGGCTTCTTTTTGTTTCCCTGGATGAAAAAAGTCCTCAAAAGGAAACGTTTTGCCGATGTGGAAGAGGTGAAACAAAAAATGGCAGAAACACTAAAAGGCATCAAAATGGACCAGTTCAAAAACTGTTTTGAGCAGTGGAAAAAATATCCTGGTAGGTGTATTGCGTCATATGGAGAGTACTTTGAAGGTGATGGAAGTTTAAACATATAAGAAGAAATACACAATTTTTAATAAATAAATTCCAGTTTTCTTGGGTCCCCCCCTTGTATTTAATGAAGCCTTTTTGATTTGGTTTGAGTGGAAGGTAATTTTTTATCTCACCTACTCTTTCCAGGGGTGTCCAACCTTTTGGTGTCTCTGGGTCACACTGGAAGAAGAAGAGTTGTCTTGGGCCACATGTTAAATACACAAACACTCATGAAAACTGATGAGCAAAAAAAAAAGGTTTTAAGTAAGGTTTTGATTTCGTGTTGAGCCGCATCTATATAGCCAACCTTGGCGGCATGTAGTCCGTGGGCCACGGGTTGGATACTCCTGGTCCCCATTCCCACTCAGGGTCAGTCTGACCTAAGATACAGACTTAGGGAAGTCTGTCCACCCGCACTGTATACACAGTGAGATGTAGAAGGTGTATAGGGGCATGCTGGTGAGCATGGTTACCTGCCTTTCTGGTGCTACTTTGTGCCCAACCCTGATTTTTATTTTTTCTTGCCCCACTTTAATGAATGTCATTGTGTCATATACTATGTTCTGTGTAAGTCACCTTAAGTTCTTTCAGGCTAAATGGAGGAGACAAAAAAGATACAAAAACAAAGTTGAGGGAGAATAAGAGATCTTAAATGGTTTGCTTTGTTTATAGAGTAACTTTTTTTTCTAGAAGAACCAAAGTGGAAAATCCCTATACATTCCCAGGACCAGGGAGAACAAATGTAGTGAGATCTGCTTGCTGGGATACCTTGTAGTGAAAAGAAAATGAACTTTTGTCAAGAAACACTTGTATATGGGTTGGTAGTCTTCTCTAAGAAGTTGGTAAAAATCCTGAAGTGCCCGTGAGTCCCAGCATTGCTTCGTTTTGTGTTTGGTGAAGCGGTGGTGGGGTGTTGCAGTGTGGAGCTGGGGTGATGGATAAGGACGTGGAGGGATTAGTCTCTCCCTCAGTGGCCGTGATGTGTGTGTGTACCTCTCTCCAAAGTTTTCCTTGCAGCACAAAAAGCGTGTTCCTGCATGTCACCTTTGAAGACTGTGAAGACCATTGCAGATGCTCTGGAGTCAAAGTCTATGCCTGTTAAGCCATCTCTGAAGGCTGTCTGAATACCCTTTTGCAGGCAGAAGGGAGACCCGGAGCTCTAATTCGGACCAAAACTCTGATGCATCGGGGAAGGCCTTGCCCTGAGCCCGGGATTTAGACCAAAAAGGGAACTAAAAACAGCTGGGCTGAGGCAATACTGGGAATTGTCAAGAGGCTAAATGAAGTGACAAACCCACGGGGTGGGGGGAAGCAGCTGGCAGAGAGCTGAAAACAGCTTTGAGGCCAAAGGGCTCCAACTTGGGCCTGCGAGCCTGAGGAGAGGGAGGAGTGGACAGTCTCTGAGGCAGGGACTCAAACAAAGTCAGGAAGATGTTTGTTAGATACAGGAATTCTCTCCTGTGGAGGGCGAGGAGGGAGAAGCTAAGGGCACTGAAGCATTAGAAAGAGAGGGAGCAGATGTGTGCCACTCAGCTCTCTGTGAGTGTGCCTTGAAAATCCATGGTACATGAACTTGGGGCCTGTTAGTAAGGCTCACCTCTGTTACACCCTGGGTCACTGGGGCCATTCAAAATTGCACAGGGTCCTACGGAAACTTCTGAAGCTTCCTTGAGGAGGCAGGACAGCCTAGCAGAGCACAAATTAAGTCATTTTACATCCAGCCCTGGACGCCTTTTAACCAGTCCCAGCTAGAGAGACATGTGCACCAGGGGAGGTCTTATTGATGGAGTGGCCCTTGTGATCGGAGCCAAGTGGAGTTGAATAAAAAGGCTTGACAGAGGAAATGAACCTTGTCTTTAATCACAGTTCAAACCCTGGGCGTGGTGATGGTGGATGAGGGTGAGAGGGTAGGAGCGTCCTGTGGGAAGGTGGTAGGTGGCAAGTTTAATGCAAGAGAATCAGATGATGTGATTCAGGGCTGGGTATGGGGAGCTCATAAAGCTTGTCCGTGGAGGTGATGAAGATAGCCCATGAGAAAGATGATCATCACTGCCCTTCCTACATTAGATTCAACGTGACAGAGGCTAGAAGTTTCCGTTTGTTTTGGTGTTGGCAAAATGGCCAATGGCAGGCATATTGGGAGTGGAAAGAGTGTGGAGAGTTGGGGCTGGAGATGCAGATTTGGAACTCTGTGTCTGGATGGTGACTGAACCCATGCCCCCCAGCAGTGGGGCCAGAGGACTCTCAAGGCCGGAGAAAGCAGAGGGAAGATAGGAAGTGAGAGAATGAGCTGTTGACAGAGTGATCACAGGTGGCAGTGGTGTCCAGATAGGCTAGTGTTCTTCAGCGAAAACGTGGCCCTAGGGATAAAGGATCGCCTGTGGTTCATGAAACACTGAGGTCATTATGTGGACACCACCGGTGAAGGTGGGAAGTTTGTCTCAATGGACTAACTAGTTTGGCTGTCAAAACTAGGCCGATAATAAATGTTGTCCATCCACAGTGTAAATGAGGAAGGGATTCTGGGTAGTTATTTGTGTACTGAGGACAATGTTTCACACTGAACAGGCCAGGGAAGTTTCTTTTTATTTTCTTAACATTAATTTTGCCTGAACTGATGTCTTTTTTTTTCTCTCCCAAGTTCAGCACCACACCACACTCTGAAAAAACCGTATGATACCGTGCAGATGTTTGGGCACATGTGGTATAGAAAGTGTTGTGCAGGAAGAAACGGTTCCTTTGAAAAAGTAACCAAAGTCTCCTTCCAACAGATAATGATTCCACATGAAAACCGAACCAGTGAAGCGATGTACAACAAAATGAACATTTCCCAGCTGAGTGCTATGATCCCCCAGGTTGGTGAAAACAATCCAGGGAATTTTTTTTTTTTTTACAAGTGATTGCATTTCATCAGTGCGTAAATTTCTGCCTTGTAAAACCTACTGTCCATCCTTTCAGTTGTCATCATCTTTGTCCATTATCACATAAAATATCTGTTGTCTGTGCGTCATGATGCTTTCTGCTATGACGGACAGAAAACCTTCCAAGATGGCTTAAAAACTTACAGCCCATTTTGTTATATGACCAAAGTCCAGACACAGGTAGAGACTGGTGTTGCTTTAACTGTTTAACCATGTCGTCAAAGACCCGAGTTGTTTATTTCTACTCTACTCTCTTTAGTGTGTTGGCTGTTTGACTTCTCGTTTGAAGACTCAGGCTTGCAGTGTGCCTACCACAGGTCCATATATTTCACCCCCCAGTAGGGCAGGGAGAATGGGGAAGGGACAGTGATGACCTTTCTAGAATATCCCCAGATGTCTTCCTTTTATTTGTTATGGAATAGAATAGGGGCACATGGCCATCCCTACCTACAGGGAAGGCTGGGCCAGTGAGTAACTGGTTTTCCATTCCAATAGTGGAGGCAGGCAAGGGAGAAAAAAAGGAGGTTGGAAATGACTTTGGGGGGAGCCAATGAAAACAAGAAGATAATGATGCTCTGAAGAGGGGACACATTACTTTTTGTTGCTGCTTGTTTCCCTGTGTAAGAAAGGCTGTGCCAGAGGGAAGACCAGTAATGTCCTCGGGCATCTGTGTGTGTGAACTAGGCGGTGACTGAACAGGGGAGTCAGGGAGAGTGCAGGAGAGGAGGGGAGAGAGGGAGGGCATGGAATGGAGAGGAGAGAGAATGAAGGAGAAGAGAGAATGAAGGAGAGGAGAGAGAATGAAGGAGAGGAGAGAGAATGAAGGAGAGGAGAGTTGAGGAAGGAGGGCAAGAGAGTGCTGGAGGGGCCAGCAGAGTGAGTATGGATATTACCAGGTGAGTGTACTTGTCCATAGGCAGATGGTACAGAACACATGTTCCGTTTATGAGGCCAGCAGTAGGTCTGGGTGGCAGCGATCAGGCAGGTACTGTATAGATTTGAGCGGTTGCGCCTTTAATTATTTGATCTGAAATCACAAGCAATGGATTATGTTTAACCAACTGTATATTTATCTGCCTTGCTTGCCACCCAGCAAGGGGAACTCACGCTCTGCTTTTTTCTCATTCTCCACAGTTTGACTGGCTCGGCTACATCAAGAAGGTCATCGATGTGAGACTCTACCCTGACCTGAAAGACATCGGCCCCTCAGAGAATGTGGTGGTCCGTGTCCCTCAGTACTTTAAGGACCTGTTTAGGATATTAGGCTCTGAGAGGAAGAAGTAAGAGCTTCCCTGTGTATTTTGCTGTGACTTTTGTTTTTCCTTTCAAATTATAAGGCCTGCCTTCTCATGTCATTTGGAAGCTATGTTTCATGCAAGTTACATCAAAATAGCATTGGGGAAAATCACAGTGCACTTTGTAACAAATCGGCCAAAACCATTGTCCGGTAGAATTTGCTTACTGCCATAACAGCACATGCGTGGTGTTTTTGCCCTTATTTCTGGTCTTTCTCCATATTTTCCCTCTGAAAACCTAAGTTGTTAGTTTGGGGAAATAGTTATATAATGATGTTGTTTTCTGAGACTTCTGTATAAACATCTTTTCCTCCCTAGTTTATTCTAGCTCTTTTGCTGCTTTTTTTCGAGTTTCTTTTTAGCCAATAAGTCACTTTGTGGCAATAAAGTGAAGTACCTATATTGGAAAGATGTAAGATCACTCTGAGAGCTGCAGAGAAATTGCACTGGTGGAACAACTTCAGGAACTGACAGGTTTTTTTTTTATTTTTATTTGAAAGAATGTTTTAGGATTTGTTGCTGTGCTACTTTGGCACTACCAAGCCAGGAAATCCTAAAAATGACTAGGAAAGAGAATTTTACATCTTCAGGAAGCTCTTTAGGTTTGACTGCAGGAAATGAAGCACAGAAAGGTCAGCTACTTTACAAAGACAAAGGCTAATCACCAGGCCATGATTAAAAACCATATTTTCTTATTTGGACTTGGCCGAGGCCACGTTGCTAGGAGTGATGTTTTAAACAAAGGTGCCTACGAAAGTCCTAGGAATAAAATTTATCATCCCTCCCCACCCACAGAGACACAGACACCTGTGAAGGGCTGCTGTTCTTTTAAAGATGATATCTTCTTATGGGAAAAAGCAATCTGCGTTCATCGAGGAAAGCTTACAGAACAGTATACATACAGAGAAGGGAAGAAGAAACAATAAATTCACTTAAAATTTTACCAAAGATAAGCAGTGATTCTTTGAAGATTCTGTAAGTGAAAATTGAATCTAGAGGTAGATAGTGTTTGTGTGGGGTAGAGCTGTGCTCATCAAACCGTGCTTCACGGACCAGCTGCCTGTGGTAAAACACAGATTCCAAGCCCCTTCCTTCACAGAAGCTGATGAAGTATTGAGTTGGCCAAAAAGTCTGTTTAGTTTTTCCCATCAAAGAAAAGACACGTTTTTTTTCATTTTCACCAATTACTTGATTGAGTTCGATATTTTGAAAATATTATGTCAGCTCTCTCTCACATGGTTTAACGTTGATTGTTCTCGATTAATGTCTTGATTTGATTGCTATCGACTTCAATTGGTCTACCCAAATGTGGAGTATCATCCAGTGAGAAATCTCCAGCATGAAACTTTTGCAAAATACATTTGACACATTCGATCAGTCACAGCACCTTCTCCATACACTGCACAAATCTTTTTTGCGTTTCAGTTGCATTTTTACCTTTCTTGAAATAATAAAACATAATATGCCAAAAATGTTATTTATTTTCTTCCATCTTCACCATTAAAATGGCTTCACAAAAATTCACCAATTTTGATAATTTTTTTAAATGCACGCTGATATGACAGCTGTCACAATACAATCTAATAAAATTGTTTCCAATGATGTTAAAGACAACCAAGAGCCATCTGATGGAAAAAAACAAATGAACTTTTTTGGCCAACACATTACCACCTAATTTGGTCTGAGGAGCAAGAAAGGGAGGTGAGAGGCTGAGGAGAGATGGAGTCAATGCGATTTTCTTCCTGGCAAGGCCTGGCCTAGCCTATTGCAGGTCATCTGTGTCAGAATCGTGTGTGTGTGTGTGTGTGTGTGTGTGTGTGTGTGTGTGTGTGTGTGTGTGTGTTTAGCAGGCTGGCCTAAAACAAAACCTTGGAGATTTTGCCGAGCCTCTGTGATCCCTTTTGCCTTCAGTTTCATTTTCATATAAAAGAAGCACAGTGTGCGTTGAAGTGCGATGACTCTTGTTGGACAGATGTTTCTAGAGGCTTACCTGGAAAGTGTGCTGTCATGTGGACCTCTTACAGGGTTGAGCAGTGCTGAGGGTGACCGAGAGCCTGGCTCCTCAATGTATGGTCCATGGAGAGCAGTGCAGGCCTTGCTTGAGAGCCCGTTAGGAGAAGAACCTCAAGCTCTGCCCCACACTCACTGAATCACAATCTACAAGTTAAAGAGCTCCCCAGGGGATTTATACTCATTAAAGTATAAGAAACATTGATCTGGGGTTTAGAAAGTCCTAGTTTATGTGTGTGCAGAAAGATGAGGGGATGGAGTTTTCCTAGACCAGAGGTTCTCAAAGCCAACAAGCATCAGAATCCCATGGAGGGCTTGTTAAAAAAGACTGCTGAAGAGAGGAAGAAGGAGCTTATACCCTTTGCAACAGCATGGATGGAAC
>PVJI01016823.1:0-37232 GCA_004026765.1 Micronycteris hirsuta
CATCTTAAGTTACTTCGACATTACTGCTGAAGTCACAGAATTCTTTGGAGAAACTAATGACTGAGAAAGAGGCAAAGAGAAGTACCCCAGTGTATTCCTGTCTGTCTAAAAGGCTGTCAGTCTAAGAGCTAGGCAAACAGGTTCAGGATACTTTTAAACACAGCTTCAAGGCAAAAAAGTTCTTAGCATTTTCCCACTTACTTGAAGTGCAAAATATTTGTACAGGTATGCTCCTCCTAGAATGACACCTGCAAGCATAAATGCTAGTCCAAAACACATGCACCAACACCAGGCTCTTCTCTGGCCAACTGGTACCACTTCATCTGGGTCCTAAAATATGAAAACAGACTGATGGTCAACATCACATTTACAGTCAGAGTCACAGAAAGGTCAGGATTGAAAGAAACCTTAATGATTATTGTTTTATAAACAAAGATAAAAAGGCCAAGGAGTCAGGGGTCTAATCAGGATCAAAGAGGTGGCGCTAAGTCTCATCATAATGCCTCTGGAGCTAAGAAACCGCTGCCTTGGGAGAGTTCTGTCTTCTAACTCGCATCACCCCACCTGCTACCCGTATCTTTGTAGCAAAGGCATACTCCATAATTTCTATTTTCTGTGTACAATATTTGGTGATTAATATATCTTCTGACATATAAAAATTCAGAAAAGGTTACAACACAACTTTGTCATGAAATATTATGGCACTAAACCTTGTATATTACAACTTCAGGGTATAATTATTTGTAGTAGAAAAACAGTCTAGGAAATCTTCAAATAAGATCTTTCTAGGAAAGATTCAATAAAAAACCTTATATATAGTCAAGATACGCAACTAATATACAATTGTTGGAATTTTTATTTTGATTCGCTCAAGGAAATAACTGAACATTAGGATGCCATCTAGGGTCAAGTTCTGAGATATTCCTTTTTCCCTCCTAACTCAGTTCCTCCTCTTTGTCACTTCAGAGTAATAACTAATCTCTTATTTGTACCTAGTTTCACGTGCAAAAATCAGACAAAGGAGATTAGCTGCTGGCCTTACATTATTAGTGGCTCAAGAAATAATCTAGTCAATAATATTGCAATGACTATGTATGGTGCCAAATGGGTAATGGAAATATCAGGGGGGAGGAACACTGCAAAATATACAATTGTTTTACCACTAAACTGTGAGAGTGTTCTACAATACCTTGCTGTAGCAGGCGTACTTGTCAATGTGCTAGATACATAGAGGACACTGCAAGGGAGTAGGATGTAATTAAAATAAGAATAGGAGAATTTATTAAGCCATGTAAGATATTCTACCTGTGAATAAAAAGTTAAAAGCATTCCATGAAGTCATAAGGTAATATGACAACTGCATGATAAAATACAGTGTTTTGCTTGAGTCTTTATGTGACTGACATAAATACTCAGGGAGATGAGAAATCGTTTCTAGTATAATTAATTTTAGGATGGAGGCAGAGTGGAGGGGTGGAAATAGTCGTTTCTAAACATTTAGTATCAACTGTAGACACAGTCAAATGTGCATACAACCCCCACCATTTGACAGGCTCTCTTTTCTACTAATACATAACTGAATGGCCAAAGAGCATGGGCAGACACTCGTAAAAGATATGCAGCCCTAACTATCAAATTGATGGCAAAGCCTTTTGGTATATCATTTTCAACTGGTCACCAAACAATAATTTCAAGAATGTCAACTATGTTCTAGGCACAGGTTATATATATAGCCTCTGTCAAGAAATCATTCAAAATCAGCCTGGAAAATAAATATGCAGAGAGCACACAGGCATGACGGGTTCTAACAGAAGAATTTAGAGAGCACAGAAGAAGGGATGATATAGTTTGGGGAAGACTTCCCAGGGGAGAAAATACTGGAATGGAATGTTGAGGACAAATATCTATTACCCATGTGGAAGACAGAGTTAAAGGGCATTATATGCAGGGCAAAAAAATAAATGAAATCATGAAACAAGAATGTGTATTTCCAAGGGCCACATGTGTTACAGTTGGAGTGCCCAATATGGTAGGAAGGGGTAGGAAGATGAGAATGGAGAGGTTAACTGGAACAGATCAAAAAGTGACTTTGTATGCCATGCTATGGAGTTTGAATTCTCATGTTCATTAAAAAATCACCTTTTGGGTCTCTGCTCTCTGCCACGTGAGAATACAAAGAGAAGACAGCTATCTACAAACCAGGAAGCAGGCTCTCACCAGAAGTGAATGTGACTACACCTTGATCTGGGACTTCCCAGCTTCTGGACTATAAGACATAAATGTTTTTGTTTAAGCTAAAAAACAAATGAACAAACTAACAAAAAACACATTTTAAGACTATATACAATAAAACAAAAAATTTTAAATTTCTCAAAGAATTTAATTTATAAAAATACTTATCCACAAGCCATTTGTTCAATACCTTAACAATGGGAACCATAGTTTGAGAATCAGAAGATAAAAATCTTTGAATTGCTAAATGATAGACCCAAAGTCACAAAATGCTATCAGGTATTCAAAGTTCATCTAATCTCTTTTCTTCTGTAAATCTATAGTGATCATTTTCTACCTTGCATTATAATAACTCACATACAGATCTTACCTCTCCCTACTAGGCCATAACATTCTTGTAAGTACCCATTCATATCATTTTGTATTACAGTCAAACCGGCATGTGCTTCATGACATTTCCATCAAGGATGTACACATACAAAGGTGGTCCCATAAGATTACAATGGAGCTGAAAAATTGCCATAGGCTAGTGACTGCATAGCTGTCATAAAGCAATGTGTTACTCCTGTGTTTGTGGTGATACTGATGTAAACAAACCTACTATACTACCAGTTGTATAAAAGTACAGCACATACAATTATGTATAGTACATAATACTTGATAATAAACGGCAATGTTACTAGTATATGTATTTATTATAGTATACTTTTTGTCGTTATCTTAGAGTGCACTCTTTCTTAATTGGGTTGGCCAAAATAGCTTTTTCTGTAAAACAAAAGACACATTTCATTTTCACCAATAACTTTATTGATTTGGATATTTTGAGTATGTTGGCTCACATAGAATTTTGGTAATTAGTTTATATGTGCCACGAGATGAAAAAGGGTTGAAAATTCCTGCTCTATAATGCTCACACAATGACAAAACTTCCTAACACATTTCTTAGTACGGATCCCCATCATTAGGTAATACATGTCTGTACTGGTAGCTTGCAGCCAACCTGGGCACTTAGTTGGTACTCAATAAATATTTGATGAGTGAATGAAATTCAGATTTTTAAAAAAAATTTGTTTTTTTTAATGACCCATAAAGTTACATCAGCAGCCAGTATAATATGGTGGGAGCAACATAAGAATTCATGACATACAGTGGCTACTTAGCAAAGAATATTAGCCCTAAGTACTTGGCCCAGTTCAACATTTATAAAGGGCCTGTTATTTGCAAAGTACTGTGTTAGATTCTATGGGAAACTCAAGTGTGATTAAGACATGGTTCATATCTTAAGCAATTTACAGCCAAAAATAACATTATGCATGTAAATGACACCCCATAATACAACCTGAGTCATGGAGGGGCATTAAAGTATTTTCAAGATAGAGTAGTTTTAATCTAAGTGATTTATTAAGTATATTTGAAATCATTAAATTTTAATACTTGAAAGAGTAAGCTTAAAGAAAAAGTCACATATAGCCCTGGCTGGTGTGGCTCAGTGGATTGAGCACTGGCCTGCAAACCAAAGGGTCGCCAGTTCAATTTCCAGTCAGGGCACATGCCTGGGTTGTGGGCTAGGTCCCCAGCGTGGGGTGTGAGAGGCAGCCACACATTGAGGTTTCTCTCCATCTTTCTCCTTCCCTTCCCTTCTGTCTAAAAGAAAAAAAAGAAAAAAGAAAAAGAAGAAAAAATTAAATCTTTAATTAAAAAAAAGAAAAAGTCACACATAAAATGTAAGAAGAAAAACCCCATGACTATCTCAAAATATGTAAAAAATGTACTGGACAAACTACAACTCCCATTCATAATAAAATCCCTTTGCAAACTCGGAAGCAGTGAAATTCTTCAACATGAATGAAACTAATCATCAAAAACTTACAGCAAACCTCATACTTAATGGTGAAACTTCAGACTTACACCATACCCTTTCAAGCCAGGAATATGAGAGATGCCCACTAAAAACTGATTCTTTGTATCCCTTCAACACTGTACTAGAGATCCTAGCTAGTATACAAATGGCAAGAACAGGAACAGATACAAAAAAAAACCAAAATCTGTCATGTGTAAATAATACAGATGCCTACAGAAAATCTGTCATGTGTAAATAATATAGATGCCTACAGAAAATCCAAGAAAAGTCAAATTATTCAAATTAGAGTTCAGCAAGACTGCTGAATATCAGTAATTAAAAAAATCAACTGAGTCATTATTTATAGTTGCCCCAAACTAGAAACAACATAGATATCCTCTAACCAATGAATGGACATACCTGTATAAAATTTGGTATAGTCATGCAAATAACTGTAATTGAACAACAATAAAGTAACTAAAAAAAAAAAAAAAAAAATTGGTATAGTCATAATGAATCAAAAACATGCAAGGGAAAAAAGTCCAACACAAAAGACTACTCACTGCATGATTCCAGTTTTATGACATTCCAGAAAAGGCAAACCTATAGTGACAGAACGCTGCTCAGTGGCTGACATGGCCACGTGCTGTGAGGGTAAGATGGCAGGGGCATGAGGAAACCTTTGAGCCTGATGGAAATGTTTCATATCTTGATTGTAGTGGTGAATATATCACTTTATATAATTACTACAAATTCAATCAAATTGTATACATAATATGGGTCAAATTTATTGCATGTAAATTATATTTCAATATGGGTAATGAGGGAAAAATCAACTGAGATCCTACATATTAGGCAATAAAAGAAAGTCCAACACCAAGTTCTAAAGAAAGTATGCAACAACAAGAATTGGGACCTTTCGCACAGTTGATAAGAGTTAGTACAATTGCTTTGGAGAATAATTTGGCAGCAACTAATAAAATTAAAGATGTATACCCTATGACCCAGCAATTCCATTTCCAGGTATATAGCCCAGACAGACTTTTGTACACATACATAAAGATATAGGTCTAATAATGACTACTGCAGAATTATTAATAAGAAAAAAATGGAAATAACCTAAATGTTCATCAAGTGGAGAATAAAGTATTATAGCAGGGGTGTCCAACCTTTTGGCATCTCTGAGTCACACTGGAAGAAGAGCTGTCTTATTCGGCCACACATTAAATACACAAACAAAAACTGATGAGGGAAAAAAAAAGGTTTTAAGTAAATTTACGATTTTGTGTTGGGCCATCTTCACAGCCATCCTGGACTACATGTGGCCCACGGGCCTGACACCCCTGTATATAGAGTCACACAGTAATAGTTAAAATTAAATCAACTATCACGGTTGATTTTGAGATAAATCTCAGAAACATAATGCTGAACCAAAAACAAAAAACAACAGGCAAGTTGGATAATACATACAGTATATGGTATCTAAGACTTTAAAACACAAAATGGTACTACAGATTCTTTGTTTTTGTATGCTTGGATTACTTCTAAATTAAAGAACAACAACAAAAATCAACAAGAAAAAAGAAAATCACTCATGAACAAGAGCTTCTTCACTAGCGTATATAAACTTTACCTGGCTTAATTTAAACTAAGTTACAAAAACATATCCTTCCCCATGTACTGCAATAAAACTGATGGACCTTAAATTATGCTGATGAGGTAAAAGATCTCCCACAGATGCTGTACGATTATCATTTCTAATCTTTTTAAAATACCAAGTTTTTACCCCAGTTTATAAATGAAGACACTTAAGCACACGCTGGCCCATAGTCACCCCTCAACAGCAGGTACAGGAAGACATGACTTTCATAAATATTCTCACTCTCTCACTGTACTAATTTCTGGTTCAAATAAATCTTATCACATGATAAAGTAAGACTGTTTAATTATATTTTAAGCAAAATGAAGGACAAATTCTGTTCTGGTACTTCAATTACTTAAGAATTAGGTCACCTCAATCAGTTTCCCAAGAAGCTTCAGAAATGTACTTCAATTATGAAGTCACACAAAATGCAAGGGTTTTCATATAGCAATTTTTATTCTTTTCCCATATTAACAAAGCACTTTATATCCTGGGCCCCTCTATTTGAACCTTCTTTTAAGGATGAATGAAGAGACAAATTTTCAAAGTTCTCAGATATACTGTTTTGCATTATTATAGCAAATGCAAAAATGCTTTAAGAATCAGAATACTAAAGAGGAAAATATCTGTTAGGATTAAACACTGTGTTACAAAAAAAAAAAAAAAAGAAAGAAAAAGCAATGCCATAAAAACACTTCAGGTGTAAAAATAAGACAGAAATACAGAAAAGAATCAATACAATTTATTCAACTCAGAGTAGCATGAGCTCCTGAATATTCAGAAGTAGATTTAGTTATTTAGAAACGTACATTTTAAAACATATTTGGTAATATGACTAAACATAAGGATGCACAGGTCAGCTGCCCATGGATATGCTGCTATGTACACTGTTTTCCAAAATATAGAATTAGCAGCAAATGAACACTTGAAAAATTGAATGGTTCAAATTTTTAAAAAATGGATCTCTGATTAATGGTCTAGTTTTCTCAATTCCTTTATCATCATTTTTGTCCCCAGTTAAAAACAAAACACACCAAGTTCTTGTGTACAGCACATGGTTTTAAACCTTGATGCTTATTTCCAACTATGACTAAATATGCTCCCTTCTGAGAACATCATTTTATACAATAACCAGTCTAAACCACTTCTCCTATATAAAGGCTTTTGAGTTCTGGGTCAGAAGCTAGACTAATATGGTTAATAAAACACCTTAATCTTTTAAAGACAGAATAGGCAAATGGAGACAGAGGGGAGCAGGAATTGGATCAGCCCAAAGAAAACCCTTGTCCCAAGGGCTACAGGAATCAAAGAGCTATTCCCAGGTAAAACAAGGAGAATGACAGAAGGCCACATAACGTTATAATACCATCTGTATGACATTCTAGAAAAGGCAAGCTCTAAGAACAGAAAACGGAGGGAATGAGAGACAGGAATGACTACAAAGTGGTATGATGGAATTTCTGGAGTGTGAGGAAAAGATTCTGTATATGACAATATACATTTGTCAAAATTACCAGAACTGAATACCTAAAAAGGCAAAATATTTCAGTATTCAATACTCCAGTAAGCTCAGATTCCTTTCCTTTACCAACTTATGAGCATCAAGGACATGTTCCCCACTCCCCGCAAGACCCAATTAATTGATACTGAAGAAGCTGAAAAAGATATAAACCTATAAAAAAGAGAATAATAAGATTGATAGCGGAAAAGAAATGTCAAAATTTTGGAAGATGGCAAACAGTTGAACAAATGGTATTTAACTTCTCCATCTCAATGACCTCATCATAAATGTGGATTATCTCATAGGGTTGTTGTGGGGATTAAATGAGAAAATATATGTGAAGCATTTAAATCATTGTTTGGTACATACTAAATAGAAAATGCTTAACAAATGACAGTTGATTTAGCTGGGAAAGGTAAGCTGAAACCAGTATCTGCTAAGGTTGAAGCCAATAAAAAGCAATCTACAGCAGAATGAAAAGGCCAATTGGAAAAACACATTATTGGAGAACAAAATTAAATCACTCGCTATTCCAATAAGAATTTTAAAATAAATAAACAAAAACCCTGATTATCATTTAAAATCTACTTAAAAAATTTCCAAAATGCTTTCCTAACTATATTCTTAAGCCACAAAAATTATGTTGAAGATTACTCCAACTCACTGTTAAGCTATAAAAAAAAATCAAACATTTGCTTGCATTTTCTTATTTATTTAAATCAGTATTTGAATTTTGCTTTCTCATTTGACTTTTCAAATAAGATTGCAACTACCTCAACTATGGTTAACAAAGTCCACAAGGGGAAATGACGTGTCTTGTCGCAGATTCTGGCCAGAATCCATGTTGGCCTTGACTGAATGCGTAAATAAAAACTTTCACACAGAAACACGCAGGACTTAGAGAACCCGGACACGCAACTCCCCCCTTATCATCTGGGAGAGAGCCTCGAGCCTTGGGTCCAGGGGTTTTTATTGATGATTTAGGGCACAGAGCATCAGAATGGTCTTCATTAACTATGCACAGATTGTAGATTCAGGTTAGGTGGTAGACGGACCAGGAAGGTACATCAAAAGGAGAGAGATGCAAATGAAGGGCACACAGAACCGCTGGAATGAGCTCAGGCATATATTAGCATAACTCCTTTGATTCAGGGAGAAAGAGGTATTTTAGCAAGAGCAAGGTTTTATTTTAAATCTAAAGAAAATGCCAGTCTGATTTCCCCACAGGAAATTCTGCTACCCCACTAGTGGGTCCATGCATGCCGGTTTATGTTCCACGGGAGACTTTGCTCCCTGACACGTGTGAAAACATAGGGCTACAATTCCCCACTGTGGATATATGAATTTCCCTTAGTGTCTGACATACCAAAAGGAAGCAGTTTTCCAAGTGATTGTCATTTACATGGATAACAGAGTTATTGCATTATTCTGTCCTTGGAATAGGGGGAGGCTTTAAAAATTAATCTAAAATTACATGCCTACCAAACAGATCTCTCATTAACATCCTTTACTGTTAACAAATCCTGCAATAAACAAGCAGCAGTACAGGCACACAAAAAATTAAATTTTAAAGTTGTTGCATAACAATATATTGTGAGAAATCTGTAAAAGCTGAACCAAGTATTGACATTATATAAAATCAGTACAGGCCTAGGTTAAAAAAAATAGGTCAGAACTAAAAAAATAAGAGACTCATAGATAGAGAGCAGGCTGACAGCTAAGGGGTAGGGGCTGGACAGGTAGAGGCATTGAGTAAAACAGAAAAAAAAAAGAAAGAAAGACCTCATGGAAAGGGACATCAATGTGGTGATGTGGGGAGGTGGAGGAGGTTATAGGGAATATAAATGGTGATAGACAAAGACTTGACTTGGGGTGGTGAACACATAATACAGTGTACAGATGATGTGTTGAAGAACCGTGCATTTAAAACTTGTATAATTTTGTTAACCAGTGTCACCCCAATACATTCAATAAAAACAAATAATAAAAATTTAAAAAATCAGGCTGAAATGCTTTTAGAGCTATTACTTAATCACTTTTATATCATTAGGGACAAAGAGATATCTGGTCAAACAGAATATTAGTATATGAATATGTACCTTAAAAACTTTCTATTCTTTTTTCTACACATTTTTAACCCACTTCCCGTTTGCCCCAAGAATATTCATCAGCGGCACTTGTAGCTGCAGCTTTTACCCCAAGATAACTCCTGGATTACAGTCCTAACCTTACCCATGAAAATATCATGGTTTTATTACTATTTTCGCATTGCTCTAGTATATCTATAGCCTTTGGAGATAAATGATATCCTTCTATTTATAGCACTGTGTTGCTAGTAGTGGCATTGAGCTGCACCTTTTTTTTTCCCTCTAAGCCGGGAATGGGTTACGACTCATTCTGGTAAGAATTAAAGGCAATGAATGGATAGTCAAAAAAAAAAAAAAAAAAAAATCCCAGACTACCACTAACAGGTAGGTGTGTATAAATGATAGCATTACATGCAAATGTTACTTACTGTGCATTATACCCTTTACCAGGAACAGATAAATTGGTCAAGATAGATTTCTTCTGTCACTAACTGAACCATGAGTTTATATTGTTCCTAAAAAGAATATCAATTGTCTTCCTGAAAATTTTAAAGTGTGATGCTCTAATCTCTATAATTCATTATAAAATTAAGAGTCAAGATTAGAAGAGAGGGAAAAAAAAGCAAACTTTTTCTAGACTCATTTTTATATAAATCTTGGGTCTCAATGTTATTCAACAAGATAATTACACGTTCATATTCAAATATGAATCATTCCACTTAAAACGCAGAAGAACTTTTAATAAGAGAATTCCAAGTATATTATTCTAAAAGTATAAAATAATTTTATCTTCTGTCCAAGTTGAAAATTTTTAAAGTTATGCAAGATGACTACTAGAAAAATAATTCCAGTTCCTGAGATTAGGGATATTTATCTCTATATTGTGAACATGTAAAAAGTGCTTTGAACCCTATGCCCAGCACCAAATGCATGTACAATCAACATTTAGTAGTCATTTGATCTTGTTCCCTTATTCTGCCACTCCCCAAGCTCTTTGATCCAGGGGTGTTGTTTTCTTGTGAAAGCAGATACAGACATTTAAGTAGGTTGTGATTAATGTGGTTTATGTAACTGGTTAGTCTATCTGAACTGCACTGGGTGCTTCTTGAATGTTGGGGTGCTTGGTAATTAAAAAATTCGTAGCCTAGCGTCTGGCCATGGAGGAGGTGCCTCTGAATATATGATCAGTTTAGTTCTCCGAAAGAAAAGATCCCATGTAAAAGGACCATGAAAAGTCCAACACATCATTTTACAGATAACTACAATAAAAGACAAAGAAGCCAAGTAAAATTATTTGTATACTATCACAGAACGAATAAGGTCTAAATATCATCTGACCCCATGTACACCTTAGGGAAGGAAAAGCATGAAGCTATTAATTAGGTCAATCATCTGACTAATAATAGCTCAGGTAAATTAACTCTGGTAATAAAGTGACACCATGTCACAATTGGATAATACACATATTCAACAACAGCAGCAAACAAACAAACAAGAAAACCACAGCCTAAGTTTCTACAGAATTGTGCTATCATCCTGGGTTTACTTCAACTGAACCATACATATAGCAAGTGCAATGTGTTGGATTTTTATTTATTATTCATCAAATTACAAAGCATAGTAACAAAGAGTATTAAATCATATTCACAGAAGCAAAAATAATAAAGAAAAATAATTCAGGCACACCAGCACAAAAGTATTTTGAAATAAATGAAAAAGATATTATGAAACAAAACCTAAAAGTATTACAGCCGCAAATCAAACCACAAAGTTGGTAGTGAGTTGTGCTCTAAAATTACTCATGAAAGAGACAGTTTGAGGACTTTAAAAAGGGAGAAGATGCTTTATATTATTTTTCTTTAGGCCATCCTGTCTCACTTTAAACTAGTGCTAATAATAATGCTAATGGTTTCATTATCTATTATTATTATTGAGTCAATTTTTAATGTAAAAGAAAATATTCTAATAAATCTTTAAAAAGCTATGAAGATAGCTAAGTTGAAAGTCCTACTATTGACTTCCAGTTAAATGTTTATCTTTACTTCCTCCTGAAAGCTGGACAGAGTAATAATAAAAAGGATAAGCCCTGGCTAGTTGGCCCAGTGGATTGAGTGCAGGCCTGTGAACCAAAAGGTCGCCAGTTTGATTCCCTGTCAGGGCACATGCCTGGGTTGCAGGTGCAGTCCCCCAGTTGGGGGTGTGCGGGAGGCGGCCAATCAATGTATCTCTCACACAATGATGTTTCTCTCCCTCTCTTTCTTCTTCCTTTCCTTTCTAAGTAGTAAGCAGATAAAATCTTTAAATAATAACAATAATAACAATAATAATAATAGTAAAAAGGATAAACAAGTAAATCTTAAGCCAGAGAATGAAACTGAGTGATGGAAGACAAACTGTCAATAAAAATTTTGAAAGCCAAACACTTACGGAAAAAAAATCTCAAGCTTCTAGAAGGGAAAAAAATAAAATAAAACAAAACTGGCCATGTACAAAGAACCAGGAATCAGAATGTCATCAGTCCAGAAGATAATGGAGTACTGCCATCAAAACACTGGGGGGAAAAATGATTGCTAACCTGTAATTTCATACCTGGATAAATTATAGATAAAGATGATCAGATATGCAAGGTTTAAAAAAATGATCTCAGACACTTTTTTTCAGATTCATAAAACTGCAGATCTAACATGGGATGGAGGCAAAGGTAATTCAATTCCAGGACGGTAATTACTCTCAGGACATCTGCATAGCAACAAGCTCAGAGTGCAACCAGTCTGGATGGGAGGACTGAAGAATAACAAGAGGAATGTCACCAAGAAAACAGGAAACATGATAAGCTATCTGATAAGTCTGTACATAAGGAAAAGAGATTATACTACTGTCAGATGAATTAGAAATATATAGAAAAATAAGCAACTGTCCGTAGAAGCAATTATGAAATAATAAAAAGGTCTTGCATGAGAAAGGAACAAATATAGTCATTCTATTCTACTCAGATGTAAGTAATGTTTGTCAATTACAATAAAACCAAAAAATATCAATTTAACCAGAAATTAATATAACTATGCCAGAAAAATAGATTATGTAATATGTAAAAATATATAGAAAAGCTAAATATTTATTTTTCATATTAGGAAGCCAGGTAACACATAAAATTGCCAAAAAAAAAAAAAAAAAAAGAAACAAAGAGAAACCATGGAACAGCAGTGTAAGTGAGTATTTAGAGTAGTTCTCCAAATCAGAGATACCCTTTCAGGGAATCAACAGGTCAGAACTATTCTTAGAATAAAACTAAGACATTGTTTCCTTCATTCTTATTCTCTCCTAGTGCACAGTGGTTTTCCAAAAGCTAAATGTGTGATACCACAATAGGCTATGAAAGCTGAAAGGCAAATCTAGCTGTCTTCTATCAAGTGATTTAGTAAAGAGTTCTGTAAAAA
Organism: Micronycteris hirsuta; assembly: GCA_004026765.1. Lineage (NCBI taxonomy): Eukaryota > Metazoa > Chordata > Mammalia > Chiroptera > Phyllostomidae > Micronycteris > Micronycteris hirsuta. The sequence goes on from PVJI01016823.1 coordinate 12,740, forward strand.
TGTACAACAATGTGACTCTTAGCTACTGAATGCTAAAGTGCTGATTCTCAAACTTTCTCATTTCATGGTATACATAAACTAATTAGGTTCTGTGGCACACCAAAAAAATGCACCCTATTTTTTGCCAATCTGACAAAAAAATATAATTTTGATTCATTCACACCGGCTGGTTATTGTTGTGTTGGCTGTTGTCATTTTTTTATTTGACAATCTAAGAGAAAAGAGGTTAGTGTTCCTGACGAAATAGTCAGGCACTGCACATTTTAAAAATTCTTAGGGCACACCAGCTGAAAATCACTGTGCCAAAGGGTTTTTATATTGCAGGAATGCATCTTCTCCAGTCAGTGGGGGACTATATGTGAAATAGTAATAATATTGTTATGTGATTGACATGTGAGGGAGAGTAGTAGTACAAAAACAAGAATGAGGGGAATGAAGCTGGACTCTAATAGACAGGGATAATGCAAAAGCACTAAGGTTTGATGAGCACCGCTGTTGTCACCACCCCGCTGTAAGGTTGGTACCACCACTGTATTTTACAAATGAGGAAACAGGATTGGGAGGATTTCTAACCCGCCCAAGTTTACACCCAGGTTACAGTATCATCATTTGTCGGTAGGATCTACATTATCTGAATATGGCTTTAGATTTGAGGAATTAATCTAGAGAAGCAAATAATTAGTAACTGCTCTGCCTAATTTTTTTTTGTCTTGAACTCTGTTACGTCTAAAAATCTTTAAGATCAGTTTACTTAAAACAAGTGACATCTGCAAAGCTGAATCAAAACAAAAAAGGAAACCTGGGTAAATACTACATTTGTCTCACATCATGTAACTGTTTCATGAATGCCAAACTTTGTGACAGACTTGCAGTTGTAATAATTGTAATAGTAATAAGAGTATAATAGTAGCTAATGTCTATTGAATCTTACTCTGTTCCAGCCATTGTGATAAATTTTTTACAGATTATCATATTCTTTATTTGCTTATGGAGAAACCGAGACAGAGCTGAAGTAACTTACCCAGAGTTTCACAGCAAATGATAGAAGCAGGATTTAAACTCTGAATTATATTGTCTTGAGTCCTCAGTAACCAGACAGTAATTTTCTCCTGAACTGTACGTACCCCTCTATTGCTTGAGGGGACTGGGGTAAAAAAGTAAAAATATTCTTTTGATTTTCCCCCCAACCACTGAAAAATGTAAAAATCATTTTCAGTTCATTGGCCATATAAAAACAGGAAGCCGCAGGCCATACTGGGCCCATAAGCCTTAATTTGCCAGCACTGCTCTTCACTGTAGAGGAGACTATGAAACAGTGGTCCACGTCAGGCCTCCAGTGTCTCTGCCTAAAATTCTTTTATGAATTAGTTGATTTCAAATAAAAATTCTGATTCTAATGTGCCTTTAAAAATTAAGAGGGTCAAGCAACACTGAATCCATTTTTTTAAAAAATAAACATGAAGAATGTTCTAACTTGTTTAATATGCAAAGTACCCAGCTTCAGTAATTCATCTGCTTGGGCCCAGGAGGCACTGAGTTTGCCCTCTCTACTTAATACGACTAGCATTGCACTAGCTAAAACTGATGGGTTTGGGAATTTTCTTTTCATATTAAAATGAAAGCAAGAAAAAAATTATTTTTTCCTACAAAATCTGATGTTAGTAGTATATACAGCAGAATAGAAACAGTAGAAAGGTTAGCTAACGTAATAAATTTTAAGAAATGCAGATCTTAGATCAACTAGCTCAAGTCATTTTTCCCAGCATAAAGATGGGTCTTCTTTTGAAAGTTGCAGTGATCCAGGTGATTTGCTTAACAATGCAACTTACCTTTTTGGCTCTATATTAAATTAAAAACAAACAAACAAAAAAAACTACTATCAAAAGTGGGCCAAAGAAGGCCTTATTCAAAATCTCAAAGTACTAAATATCTGATGTTATACTTAGTGTCAATTTCCCAAATAAATTTCCAAGATACTTAACTTCAAAATGTTAAAGTTGTGCCTATTTTATTCCAACATTAATTTTTCTTCTGACATACTTACATTAGCTCTAAGTCATAAAATTACTGCTGGAAACTTCTCAGCATTAAAAGATAAAACAATTAAATGAAAAATGAGGATATCCCTCTATCATCAAGAATAATTTCTGCATTTCTGTAACTAAAGACTCAAATTCTTCCGCATAAGAAAATTTCTAATTTTCGCCCAAATGATAGAATTATAGAAATACTTCATGTAAGTTTTTTTTACCACTAATGAATTTAAGAGTGTAAAAAATCTTCAATAGTTTAAAATAATTTTATTCATTCAATTGTTGGTAACACTTAAAAGGTTGGTAACATTATTAAGAATATGTATCACAAATACTGATTAAAGGGGATATTAACAATTAATTTTTCAACAATTTTCTTAGGATCATATCTGTAATACAATTTCCAATTTTCAGCAGTCTACCCTGTAAAGGATTCACATTGTTAAGCTTTGTGCAAGAACATAAGAGAACCAAGAAATAACTCCTTATACATAATATAAGATTCTTGAAAACACAGTTCCAGTGTTACTATTTTCTACACATATAGATAAAAACCTCATTCAGAAACTCTAAATTGTCAAATCCTTTCACAGGCAGCAGTTGCGGCAGGAAGAAGTTCTTCAATGGTGAAGTCCTTTAGTCCTTCAGCCTGAGCGCTAACAGACAGTGCCAAGTTTACCAAAAAGTTTAAAAGAATAAATTCATCAATGTATTTGAGGAGAAACATTATTCTTCTGGATTTTCTTCTACTGACAACAATGACAGACAAAGCAGTCCAAGAAGCTTCAGTTATGTGAATCAGAAAGCATTTCCTTTTGAAAAACCAAAATGCCTTTCAAATAGACATTTCAGATATTTAAGTTAGATATAATAGAACTAAGAGAAATAAAATGTCCCACAATTACTACTGAAAACATTTTTCAATGCACATTGTAAGCAAGACAAGCTTCAGCAATACATAATGAAAACCTCAAGTTAAATTCTAAATCAACTTCAAAAGGCTTTTAACTATGTGTTCTGAGAGATATTTCTGGTTAGAAACACTTCTACTCACTTAAACCTCTCTCTTACATGGCAGAGATGAATTCTGTAATGTCTTAAAGACTATGATTTTGCCAAGGATAATACACTTGATTGTCTATTCTGAAGAAAATACGTTTATGATGACACTGGGAATACCCTAAGCTGGTAACTTGTCCTCCAATTACACAGTACGCAACCTTGTCCACTCTCCACAGCAGCAGCCACAGCAGCAGCATCCACTGGGGCATGTGTACACTGGAGGTCCTGCCAAGTCACTTGGTATGCACGGGGCAATTATTTTATCTCCCAGTACTAATGCTTCACTTTATATATCAATCTTCATGGAGAACCAAAATGTAATAACTGTCAAGGTTTTACTGACTGATATTTACAAACACTAGGTAACTGATGCTATGCACTGTTAAAGAGAACCTAGCTCCAATCCCCTCTAATAATCAACACATCTCAGTAAATGTCGTCATATATTTCATATTTCTCCTTTCCTCCACCCCCCTTAAAAAAACACCAGAAAAAGACCACCACCATCACAAAACTAAATTACCAAACCTTCTAGCCCCATTTTAATACAAACAAGAAATGCTAGGAAGTATAAAGAACTAGAGCCCAAATAGCCATTTTGTGATGGGTAACTCAGAGCTTACTGGATTAGCAGTCCTTCACTTTTCCTCAAGCTTCCGTCCTGCCCCATCTTCTCAACTACACAAGCACTGGACTTCTTAAGAGTGCCTACAACTCCAACGTAGACTAGAGAAGAGGCAACGTGATTTATCGGCAAAATGCTGTACAGGAATATCTAATGAAGCAAATTTTAGCTTTTTTGAGGTCAGATATTGGTAAGGATGTTTCATAACTGGGCATTACAACAAAATGAGTTGTTGACAACTACTGTTCTATAGTGGGCGAACCCAAAATGAGTATCTGATTTACACAATACCTCTATCCATCTCCTTTTTTGGACCTGTATTGCTACTTAATATGAAAAAGGAATGCAACATGCTCAATATAGGAAGGATGAAAGGGAACAGTACGGTTAGGGTGAAGAGATTTTCAAAATGAAAACAATTTAATTCCTGCAAATATAATTAATTATATAGTCTTAGCATCTTCATAGAATTTTAAAGCTGGAAGAGTCCTTATAGACCATTTGGTCTAATCTTACAGACAAGAAAAACTAAAAACTTAAGGCCAAGTTCAAACAGTTAAATAATGACAAAACTGGGACTTCTGACTCAGTACATTAAATATTCTCTTTGATATTTGCACATCTATAGTAAACAATTTTTTAAAAAGATTTTACTTATTTATTTTTGGAGAGAGGGGATGGATAAGAGAAAGACAGGGAGAGAAACATCAATGTGTTGTTGCTTCTCACGTGCCACCTGACCTGCAACCCAGGCATGTGCCCTGGCCAGGAATCAAACCAGCAACCCTTTGGTTTGCAGGCCAGCACTCAATTCACTGAGCCACACCAGCCAGGGCTATAGGAAACAATTTTTAACGTTCAAAGTTATAAACACAAACATAAATGAATTTCTGCCTACAACATAAAATGTACATATAATTTCAATTTCACCTGTTGCACAAACCATAGATAGTACTCTTTGCTGTTTATATTCCTCTAAGAGCTTTGTGCTAACTGGAACAGGTAGAAAAAGATGAATGTTAAGGGGAAAATGTAGGAAAAGAATAAACAGCACGTTGGTTAAGATAAAACAATCAGGAGACATGGCTATTAGAATTAACAGCTACTGAAAAGACAAGATTGAAAAATGAAGCAATAGAACAACTTCCAGGGGGTTCTCACCCTGAAGTGAGAAAAGAGCTAAAAAGTAGCAAAAGATAAGAGCAGTGTAAAAGTACTGGAATGTGTGTTACATAAGAATGGAGTGATGGAATTCTTGAAGCATATGGTAGTGAAATCTGCATTTTTAAACCAGAATCTCACGATGATACAAGAGCAGATGGCCCTTAAGAGTATATTTTGAGAAACACTGTTTTTTAGCGTATTGTGGTCTAGCAAGGTTAAAGGTATTACAAATTCTTGTTTAGGAGTTCTGGTCCATAACTAGCTTTACTTGATGCTCTCAACCAATGAGGCAAGGAAATGCCCCAGTTGAGTTATTTGTGAAAATCCAGGCAGCCAAACTAGGCAGTAACTGTACAGTCACCCCAAGGAGCCAGAGAACATTATATAATCACCGCCTAAGCTCTAAGATGAATACAGTTTTTTTCCACAAATGTCTGTTATTAAGTAAGGTTTTCATTTATCATCAAGTGACTGATTATAAGGAACTGTGCAAAACAGAACCGGAGACATGGAAATAAAGAACAAACTGACAGTGACCAAAGGGGAGGGGGGAGGCGGGGAAAGGTCAAGCCAAGGAACATGTATATAAAGGATCCACAGACAAAGACACAGGGGCCAGGGTGGGATGGGGGGACAGCAGGATTGAAAGTGGGAGGTGAGGTGTGGGTAGGGGAGAGTAATGGGGGAAAAAATGGGGACAACTGCAACCGAACAAAAAAAATGGGAAAAAAAAAAAAAAAGGATTCTACTTTCAATGTGAAGCAGTATTTTGTCACTCGCTGAAGAAGTCTTTCCCCTTATAGCTATAAAAAGATTTACTCATTTTTTATCTGCCCATTCATCCATGACTGTGGTGTGGTCACAATGGAAAACTCTAGCCTTCACAGCTTAGTTCCAGTATTTTTCTTTGGATATGGGGATCGGAGGAAATAAAAATGGAAAACAAAGCACAGAGCTATCTATGAATGGTTACTTTTTTACAGCTGCTATGACCTCAAAATTTGCATGCGGTGAAATTGTTAGAAATTCTGAGGATCTAAAAACAAGGTCACCATTTCAGAAATGAAAGAAAATGTCAAAAGCTGGATTTAAAGCTGCCCAGCAAATTAACTGATTTTTTGTGTAGTTTCAAATCTCCTTCACTACAGTGGAACAGAGCAAAGCTGTCTGAAGTTACATAATATTACGCTCGCTCTCCACACTTTTTTTTAATGGGAGGAATCATATTTGTTTATATGATTTAAAAAGACATAACAGAAGTAAAATACATCTATGTATATGTATTTGAGACTTGTTACTGGGCATTTGACTATCAATCTATTTCAGGTACAATAAATGTTACATAAATATAGAGATAAGATAATAATTTGCTACCGGAATTATGGTCTGTGCAGTCCAAACATTCTAAGACCAATTCTGTTTGCAGTGAATTCAGAAAAATAATACCAACCCCCAAACTCTTCATTGTTTTTAGGAAATCAGTTCACTGTTCCTATTTCAAGGAAAGGCAGTCACTTAACAATCAATCCCTGACCTTTGTGTTTTCAACAAGAACACTTCCAAAACTAAGTACAGGCAAACAAAAATATCCAAATTAACAGTATATTCTTAAACATATTATAGTACACGAGTGGCCTGTTTTTCCGTCTATTTTTCAGGAGTAATTTTCATTAGACTACATAAAAAATAACGCTCACTAATATCTACACACAAATTACTGAGTTTTTCAAGTTAAAAAGGAGTTTATCCTATAGATAACAAGTCGTGAAAAACGCTAACGAAAATTAGCACAATTATGGTTGCACTCCTGATTTTACTTAGGGCTAAAAAAGGGATTTTGTAAAATAAAGGAGAATTTTATAAGAGATGTAGCATAGGTTTCCTACATTTAGTTTCACTTAACCCAAGGGGTCCTATAAAGATGCTGATAGAATTTAAAAGCCAATTGTCCGTTTTACACTACCATCCACATAGTATTTACAGATCTTTACTTGCAATGTTTGTTTTAGTTATAAAACCAACAGCCAGAACCTACTCAGAGCACCTTCACCTTGCTTAACCCCCTCATCAGCTCCCGGATCCCTCTCCGGCCCCACCCTTAAGTTCACCTGCCAATACCGAAGAGAAGTGGCAAAAGAAGGTAAAGAAGAAAATGCTTTTAAAATTAAGAGGCTTACAGTAGGTGGACTTAGTCCAAGTAGTGCTCGGCCTAGAAACGAGAAGTAGAAAGCAACAGAGGTTTAGGCTTGTAATGTTGTCAGCCATTTTAGGCCCATTATTTATACCGGGAGGAAGTGCCAAACTCTGTTGTTTTTGTGTTTCTGTTTCTCGCCACTGGGCTCCAGGTCGAATGAAACTAGTCCTGGCGCTACGAACATTCCCCCGGCTGCACCAACGACTGTGAACTCGCACAATTCTTCAATCCTTCTCTCTCCAGGCCTTCCAAATTCCCAATCCCGTATCAGACACCGTTTCCTGTACACGCACTTCCTACAAAGAAGCTGCGGCCGGACCTGCAAGGGCTGCAGCCCGAGGAAAAGGGAGCTCGGCTCCCTCCCGGACGCGCGCCCTGCGCCCGCTCCGCGCGCCCCGCGCCGCGCAGCACTCCCGGCCTAGCCCAGAGCCCGCTCCCGGGACCTCCCAGGCCCTCGAACCTTGCAGTCCACCGCGACGACGTCGGGGGGGATGATGAGCGCCTCCTCACTGCTCTTGGGTTCCTCCTTCTTGGCCTCCTTCTGGGCCAGAGCCGAGTTGAACGTCACCTTCACCATGGTGCTGCCTGGGGTGCCCTCGGAGGGCGGCGGCGGGCTTGAGTCGCGGGCTGCGGGCTCCTGGCTGCGGCTGCACCCTCCTCGGCCGAGCTCCTAGCACGGCTTACCGGCGGCTGAGACGACTACTCAGCGCAGCTCCCACAGCCTCCCACCTCCCTGGCCAGGGTGGAGACAGCCCTGGAGTGGGGGCGGGGCCGGAGCCGGGCTGACGGGAGGGGAGGAGCGGGGAGCGGGGGGCGGGGGAAAGGGGGCAGGGCAGGGCAGGAGGTAGCCGGACCGGAGGGGCAGATCGCGGAGCGGAGCCAGGCCCTGCCCTCTCCCACAGGCTCCACGCGTGATCTGGCAATGAAGGGAGGGGCGCTCCTGGGTGCGGACCTGGATTTTCCAGTTCTGATTTCGCTTCCAGTAAGTTACCAGACACAGTGTTGCAGTTTTGTAGCAAAATCAGGCGCACTTTCTTGGTAAATTATTAACCTCTGGAAGCACCAGCCAATCCTCGCCTGCCTGCTGCCCCAGCTGCGAGTCTAAAGGCCGTGAAATTTTGGGGCGTCCACACTTGCATTTTCTCACTTTATTATGGAACTGACTCATTGAGGCACAGAAATGTTTAATGGGTTCTGTCTTTGTGATCTCAATTCATTATCTTCCCCAGACCTCACCCAAGGGCGTTACCTGACTCAAACTTGCCTCGTGTATTCTACTCCCTCTCCCACGGAAAGTTAATGCCTGCCTGCCTAGTCCCAGAGCAATTCAGAGGATGCTTTTTGGCAGATTTGTATTTCATACACCTCACATTCCGAAACAAAATGTTCCCCTCTAACCGTATACTTGGACAAAACCCATATGCATAGTGGCCTGATTTGTGATTTGAGGTCTTGATGATTCTGAGACTAGATGATGATGCATTTTCAGGGGAAAAACTTTTAAGGGTAAAGCAAAATTCTATTTTCAAGAGATTTCACTTACAACTAATTCGAGAGAGGATACTGGCCTGCACTGTTATTGGGTTAATGACTGTGTCAACATATGGCCCTTTGGACAAATGGTTGATTTTGTGTTCTCCCACCGACTCTCCTGGTTCCACCAGAGATGTGGGTGTACTCTAAAATGTTTCAGCTATGACAGCTCTGCGCTGGTTCAACCGCAAAGAAAGTAGGTTGGGTCTGAGGTAGTTGGGGATTTGTCTCTGCTCAAGGAGGGGCTCAGATCTCTTAGACTCTCCATAGAATCAGCACAAGATCTCAGAATCTTTCCCATCATTTACTTCCAAGAGTCATCCTGGATTGAGCTAGAAACCCAGTCCATACCTTGTGTCTGCTTAGGCATTCTGAATTTCCAGTGAAAGTAATTTGTGTTCAGTGGAGAATAGGAAGAGTTGGGTTCTAGTTCTGGTGAATTCTGACGCTAGCTAGCCATATGACTTGAAGCAACTTATTTAAACTCCTTGGGTGTCACTTGTCCAGGGAATTTAAATTAATTCTGTGGGGTTGACTGTTTACTGGCATGGTTTCATGAATTTCCTAAGGCACTACAATTTTAGACTAAGGAATGCTGGAAGCAAGATCTGTAAGATTATAAACTACTATACATATATCTTTCCTGATTCTCTTTTTGTTATGATGGAATGGTGAAAACATACTCAAGGCATTTTACACTAGATAGAATTAGGGAAGAACACAAAATTCTGAAAAACACTATTAAACAAATTATAAAATTGAGGTAAAGGAGTTTGACAGAAAAGGAACACCCCCCCACCTCCTGATTTGTAATCTAAAAGATTCAGGAGTACAAGACCATTCATTATTTCGTGTATCAGCAGTTTAAAACTTTGTTTATCAGCAACAGTTTAAAATCAGTTGGCAAACAGTCTGGGAATAATCTGGTTTTCTTTCTTCAAAACTGTGTCTACAAAACTGTAGTGCACAAGAGCAGAGATAATAAAGAAGCTGGATCAAGACCAAACATAGCAAATCCATAAGTCTCGTGATTTATAAAATGTTGCCCGTTGACCCTGCAAACTAAGAGTGGGGGAAGGAGAGTTGATGACTTAATTAAATAATATTAAAAACATAGCCATAAGTTACCATTAACTATTGAATGTAAGAGAGTTTTAGATCTTTGTTTTCCTTTCTTTCCACTTTGATTTTGAGAGAGTAAGAAGACTATTTTTAAACTGATCATAGCTTTACGCTTCACCTTGATGATCCGTGTTTGTTTTTCTAACTAACAGGGAAGGAGGACGAAATAGAGCCAACCAAGTAAATTCAAGAATATTAGATCATGTAGATTTGTGTGGTATGCTTCAACAGGGCTTTCTTTGTTCAGGTTCTATCCCTATACCTCCTACAGTTTTAGGAGGATGGTAGGAAAACATTTTTGCAAATATGAGGCTCTTAGTGAAACCACATCACTGAAAATGCCCTTTGAAATGTGCTCTTAATGTCTTCTCTCTTAATCCAAAGTGCTGCTGTAGCTGGGCACCTTGTGGCTTTGTCTAAGCTTTTTATTTTTTTTTAAAAAAGTGTTTTCTTCTAGACAAAAGGTGAAAGCTTCAACTAGCCTCTCTTCAGACTTAAGCAAGTACTGTTTTTCTTTCTCCTTTATAACTTCAGATATCCTTTATTATTTCTAAATTTCTTAGCTACTAAGTTTATATTTCTTATCGCCTCCCTACCTCAATATCATATGTGTTTTTCAATTATTTTCTTTTAGACCACGTCATTATTTTCCATGGTGAACTGGCTAGATGAAGTTTTTGTTGTTGTTTTCCTTCTCAGAATCTTGGGCTGTAATATACCAACCCTTTGGGAATTGTCCTTAAAACAAATGCAGTTCTCTTTTGATTTGATTGATTGTGGCATTTGGGATTTTTATTTTGTTTTGTTTTGATTGTGAAAAGACTGGATATGCTCCACACTGGGTGCTCTAGTCCTCTAGTTGCTATCTGTTGGTTTCCCTCCCCCAAGCATGGCTTTCTAAGTGTCATGCTTAGAATATGTCTCTTCACATTTAAGAGAGAGAAAAAAAAAGAGAGAGATAAAATAAGAAAAATAAAATTTAAAAAAAGAAAACAAGACAAATGACAGAAAGGCACAAAGATAGTCCAATGAACAGAATTCACTTAAAGACCTGAAATCTGGTCATGCTTAAGCTTCATCATGCCTCATATTTCATTAGTAATACTCAACAAACAATCCAGCTTTTCACTGCATGACAATAGAGTCCAGAATGACTGGAGTGGCCTGGCAAGGTTTCATGAGGAGATAAAATTTTAGATGGAGTGGAAAGGATTTGGATGAAGAGAGAAGAAGAGGAAGAAGAACCTGATTGAAGCAAACAATATGAAGAAGACCAAGACCATAAGAGCACTTAGCAAGAAAAGCAGCATCTGGAGAAGGGTATATGCTGAGTAATTATGAGGAATAACAGCTGGATTGAGAAGATAGAGCCTAATCTCCATGTCTGTTAGAATGAGTATGCAGAATTTTCCCTGCTGAGATTGCTAAAAGTTTCTGCAAATAACCTGGTGTGTGTGTGTTTTTTTTTAAGGTTGCTCTATAAAGATTAATCTGGATTTCCAGGTTAATGGGAAAGAAGGAATCACCAAAGACAGAGAAGTATCAAGACCATTGAAACAGCTTCTATCTTTTTATTTTTCCTACAGGGGATAAATGAGATAAGTTTATAATGCTATTTTGTTTATATTAGAATAAAGGATACCATATAAACTAATATGACTAATAATAATGTATAATAGAGAGTATGTGTGTTTATAAGTCAAATAAGGTAAAAGATATATGCACAAAGGCTGGCCAAATATCATTAAAAACCTGCCCTACTCCATTTAAATCTTACTAAGTGTTGTGCTGGACTCAGGACTTCCAGGCAAAGAGCACAGAGATATTATTGTCATAACCATTATTTTTGCAACATGGATTGTGGAAGAAGGCACTAATATTTCTCTGTCATGACTGCATATATGCCCCCCCCAGTAGATGTGTGTGAGGCTGTATGTGTATGTGTATACACTAAACTTCTCAAGGCCCTCTATCACCAACCCAGCCTATCCCCAGTGCATTCTCTCGCCACTCTGTTCTGGCCAGCCTTAACTACAGGAATTTGCTCTGCTTATTTCTTTATCAAAATCATTATTCTAATGAATACAAAGAAAGCAGGTAATGTGCCATTTCAAATCCAGTTTTGTTACAACAAAAAAGAAATATGAAGTTAGTACAAGGAAATTCCTTTCAATGAGTTTCTTAAATGTTCGACTAAATTTCCATCCAGATAGTTCCATGTTTTGTGCACCTTTATAAAATGAGATAAATCTGATACATAGAGCAGTAGAAATCCTGAAGGCAGACTTTTTCTAACGCTGATTTTTAAAAATGTGTTAGTTACCCTAGAATCTAATTAAAATTCCCATGTGATCCCTAAATATTTTTTCCTTCTGCTGAGATAAAAGCAATGCTAACTTTCTTTGAATTCTGGTGAATTATTTAACATTCTGGCACTTTAATGAAATAAAGAAAAGAATATCACTTAACCAGAACTCTGAAAATATTGTTAAAAGTGTAGATGCATTCTTAGTGGAATATATGGCAATATTTTATTTCCTGAAAACATTTTTATAAACTGCTAAAACAGCTTTAAAAATTTATTTGTCTAGCCCTGGCTGGTGTAGCTCAGTGGATTGAGCGTGGGCTGGGAACCAAAGGGTCCCGGTTCGATTCCCAGTCAGGGCACATGCCTAGGTTGCAGGCCAGGTCCCCATGAGGGCCATTTGAGAGACAACCATACATTGCTGTTTCTCTCCCTCTCTGTCTCCCTCCCTTCCCCTCTCTCTAAAAATAAATAACAATAAAATCTTTAAAAAAAATTAATTTGTCTAGGACCTTTATGAGAATGACTGAAATAGTCTAACTACGGTTTGATACATCACATCTCTAAATATTTTTGTACATTGTATCTTGTAGTTCATATATACTCATTAATTACATTGGAGGCTTATGTGCAATTTGAACCTAAGTCAAAATAGAAAAAAAAGTGCTAGGTAGGAAATTTTAAAAATTTGGCTATCTTAGGACACTCAGATTTCTGAAAACCATAAATGTAAAGCGTTGTCTGACTTAATAGCCAGAGGACTTTGCCTTATGTTCAATGTTTTAGCTATTAGAATCAAAATCCTGGAAAAAGACTTCAAAAAGTCTTCTATAGTTCTTTTTCTGCTTAAAAGACCAGATTGTAATTAAATCTAATGGGAAGGTCACGCTTATTTAGGCAGATTGAATTTTTAAAGCCACAACAAAGTTACTTTTCTTATGATCATTAAACAAAAATTTTCAAAAATCAAAGAAAACTTGAAATATTTTGGTCTGCTGCAGGACTGTGTTCAATGGAATTGTGATCAAAGGTCACTGAAGTGAACTTTCCAACTTGGGACCCCACGATACATTGCATTTGGCAATACTTATTAAGCAAGAAAAACATTCATAAAGCAGCATAATTAATGGATAGAAATAGGGCTTTTATTTCACACTTAGTCTTCATGGCTTCTAGGTAGTAGCTCAATCCAAACCTAGCCATAGCTGTTGATGAGGAAGCCATTTCCTATTAACCAAGAGATCATTTCCTAGATCAACATGACAGACAGGCTATAAGCCTAGCTAAAACTCTCTACCATACTCCCAGCCTTTAAGTGGACATAAAGACCTCGGAAAGGCCCCACAATGAGTTATTGAGAAATATACCCTTAAAACCAACGGGCACAGATAACCTGTGTTGCCTGGATCAGACTTCTTTCTACCACACTCCTAGGGCAAGCAGAGGTAGGGCTTGAATTTGAGAGCTATGATTCTCACACTTGGTGAAAATCAGAAGATCTTTGGGCTGGTGAACTGAGCTAGTTTCTTCTCTTGGGTTGTGCCCCAATACTCTGTATTTTTTAAATTTCTACGGTTTGTTTTGATGCTGAAGAGAGAATATATATAGATGTAGATGATAGAGATATAGATATTTAATCTAAACATTTACCATGTATGTCCAGAAAAGCCCAGCCATATGCTATGAAAAAAGACATTTACTGAAGAAGATACAAGATACAAGAAACATTGTACATAAGACATTGATGCCTCAGTCCCCTTCAAAGTAGGCATCTTGGGACCTCACACAGTGCTCGCAATCGCCATCAGCTTCCCCATTGTATTTTCCTGAATCTTATCGACAGTCTGAAATCTCTTCCCTTTAAAAGGTGATTTTAGTTTTGGCAAAAGCCAGAAGTTGCAGGGTGCCAAGCCTGGGCTGTAGGGCAGCTGAGTTACCTGGGTGATTTGATGTTTTGCCAAAAACTGCTGCACTAGATATGATGCACAAGTAGGTGCAGTGTCATGAAACTGCCAATCACCAGTTACACATAGCTGCAACATTCTGAATCATCCAATAGTTCCCGCAGGGAAATGTTCAAGCTTAATGCAAAATTTGCTGCAGATTCGTTGCTCTACTTGCTCAATCATTTTGAGTGCAATGGCCATACAGTACACATGCACAGTCAATGGCATCTACCACCTCCACTGAAGTCATCACTGTTCATGCATGTGCATTCCAGTCCACTATCCTTGACCGCAAGGTTACATCGATGTCGAAAAAAACGTTCTTGTTATATTAACAATGGTTAGACTTTTTCCAGACAGAACTTGTATATCTACACAGAGATATATCTATATATCTTTAGTGAGGTGATTGCTGTAAGACAAATTGGATGGTTATAACCAAAGGTGTGATTGAAGTATAAGAAATGAATTGTGCTGTGTGACCCATGCCAGGGACCAATAGAGATCATAAAGAAGTGTGTTTAAGAGTCTCCCTGTTACAGATTGTTCTCTACAAAGCACTAAGGTACAAAAGAAGTTATTTTTTATTCCCTAATTCATAGTGGGCAAATCTGCCTGGGTCTGAGGCCAGTTTAACCAACGTATTAAAGAATATGGAAAATTTGAATAAGCCCACCAAAGTAAGAGAAATCTACTTGAATTTTGTCACCAGTAGCACCAAATTCAATGCCAACAGAAATCCCCAAGTTGAGGTGTGATGAAGAAGGAAACTTTATTAAGTGCTAACAGCTCAATTGTGATATGGCACAGCTGTGAGAACAACAAGGCTGAGGAACAGCTTAATAGTGTTATAGTTCAATTAGGAAGCAGACCGGATGTGAAACAGTGTGGCTGTGAAGAGGCCCTGGGGCAAGGTGGCCCTGGGTAGACAGCTCAGCTCAGCTCTGGCTATTCTTGGGTGGAAAGGGAAAGGTGCTCCCTGTGCCAAGGGGAAGCTGATATGTAAACAGAAGTCCCGACTTCTAGTTCCTGATTGGTCTACTCTCATGCAAATGAGGACTCCAAATTCTCAAAGTTTGATTGGTCCAAACATACTGTCCTGATTGGTCAGAATGGAGACATTCTGAGTCATCTGTGAAGATGCTCAAGGGGATATAGCTGTGCAGCTCTGATTAGAGGGTGAGTCTCTGTCCTATTGGTTTAAATGGGATTTCAGGAACCCCTTTATAAAGGCTGGCTCTGATTGCAGAAACACAGTGGTGGAGGGCAGTTCAGTGCAGGAAGCAGGCAATTCAGTGTATGCTTCTTCCTGAATGACAGTTTATGGGATAAGCCCCTACGTAGAAATGGCTGCTGGACCCTGTTTTTAAAATTTGAGCCCAGTTAACCACCTGAAGCTCTTCTTCGTAGGTAGCTTTCTTCTCAGGGTCCACAATTTTTACTTTGAGTCTGGTATAGTCAACTTCCTTTTGCTTTGAATCATTGCATAACAAGGAGAAATTATGCTCAAGAGAAAAATAACTTGTACTTTCAGTAGGAAAACATCTAAAGAGATTGTTTCTGTAGAATCTGTTGTCTAGTTTTCCTGTGATTTATTTTAAGAAAAGGGGGGTTGATTTATTGAAACTCCAGAGAATTAAGATCTAAATATTTATATAAAAACCTCCTTTGTATTTTTGTGATTTCCCTTAACAAATGTTTCAGACAGATAAAATGAGAGTAGAGCCAGGATATAGCTTCTGAAGGCCAAGAGAAAATCAGGCGTGTTAAGTATATTGAACTCCTAAGTTTCTCTTCAGGCTGTTTTTGGGACAGTACCTGACCTAAGCCAACATAGCATGTTTAACTGTCATTTTCTGTAACAGACCACACAGAGAGAATATATATATATATATATATGTGTGTATATCTGATATGATACTAAAAGGTATACCAAGGAAGTGGTCTGTCTTTGGTTTTACCAGTGAAAACAGCAAAGGAATAAAAAATAGTACCTTCTTCCCCTTCCTACTTGCTCAGTTTTAGGCCATTCTTTTAGGCAGAGAAGGATTGAACAAACAAACACAATAAAATAGCCCCTGAAAGAACAAAAATTACATAGAACTGTGAATAAACCTCCAATCAATAGAAAAGAAACAAAAATTGCCAGTAGTTCAAGAAGTACCTGACACTCAGGAACTTTCATAAAGTAGTCTAGTCTCAGTGAAGCCCCCTATGGCACTAAAAGGAGGGCAATGTCTCAGTGTGGCCAGTGCGCTGTTTGGAAGAGAACCGACTGTCCTTATTGACTCTTTCAGTGCCAGGTCTTTCAGTGCTGTGGGTCAAACTGCCAGTGGGGCATGCTGCTCCAGATATACCATAACTAGTTTTTCCATTCTTTGAATTAGTCAGTTTTTAAACTTTGATACTCATTTCTTTCTGAAAGTGAACTAATTATATTTTGTAAGGAGAAAGTTGATACTGTGGAGACATAATAAAGCATTACACTATAGCTATTAACAAGATATAGCATGGCCATCATTCTGAGACCCCAGAGTTAATTTCTGAAGAGTTAGAGTGTATATAACAGAAACAAACATATGTAATGCTAAGAAACAGACATACCCAATGCTGACAGGAGTTTGAATGGCACTTAATCAAAACAATTCAATTCAAATTTTTAAAAAGTCATTTGCCACAGTGCCTATACACCTTATAAAAGTCACATCCAAAATAACGGGGGTGAGACAGGTGCCTTGTTAACAGCAAGTAGTGGGTGGTGGCAGAAGACTGCAAAGATACAGAAAATAAAAGAAGGAATTGAGCAAAGAGGGAAAGGGGTGTGAGAAGTAAAAGAAAAGATACATGTCATTAAGAACAGGTAATTCTGTGAGGCAAGAATACAAACTAATAGCCTCAATCGGTGTGACTCAATTGATTGGGAGACATTCCACCAAGCGAAAGGCCGCTGGTCTGATTCCTAGTCAGGGCACATGCCTGGGTTGTGGGTTTGGTCCCTGGTAAGGGTGCAGGCGAGAGGTAACCCGTGGATGTTTTTCTCTCATGTAGCTGTTTCTCTAAACAAAAATAAACTAAATCTATTTTTAAAAGAATTCAAACTAATAAATGCTGCTGCCTAATGAAAACTTTTTGCCACCAGGGACCAGTTTCATAGAAGACAATTTTCCCAAGGATGGGGGAGCAGGCCATGATAGAAGGCAGAGGTAATGTGAGCAAAGCTTGGCTGGCTTGCCCACCACTCACCTCCTGCTGTGTACCCCTGTTCCTAACACTTCATGTAATGGTACCAGTCTACAGCCCAGGGGTTGGGGACCCTTGGTCTAATAGAATGTACTCCCCCCCACCCCACAAAATAGCTCAGTTGAAGACATATCTCCAAAAAGTTTTCCTTATAGAGTTCCCAAGGAAAGTCAACATTTCAGAAGCTCTGGTATCCATGATCAAATGGTATCTTAAAACAACTGAGGTAAGAGGCAACACAAACACACTTCAAGTTATGACAATGAAGAAGACAAGATAGAGGGGAATCATTGCTGAACTGAAGTTAACCCTATGCCAAAATGCAGAGAACAGATAAGTTTTGCTCCTAAGGTGACAATGGCTGCTCTCATTTAGAGAGCTTTTCCCCTTAGGCCAAACTGAAGAATGTTACTAACGGCAGGCATACTCTGGGAAGAACCTGAGGAAAGTCACACACAAAAAAGGAGAGGAAGTCAAAAGAGTGTTTTCGGGCTCATATATCATGTGCTCTTTTCAGCTGCTATTTTGAAAAATAAACATTATATTTGTGGTTGAGTTTTTTCCTAGAAGAAGTTTTTTCCTAAAGAAGAACAAAACAATATGATCCCGAAGAAAACTGCAAGGGAGTCAATGACCTTGGAAATGCAGGCTGCTTTCCTGGTTAGAAACAAAAGGAAACAGAGAAAGAAACCTATAAAAAATATATAAGTATGAAAAACCGTGCTGGCCTTGCATCTGCCTCCAGTGCCCAAGCAGCCCCCAGCTGGTTCTAAAGTAACCTAAACACAAAAACACTTTGCCAAGAGGCAATCTCTGTGAGCAGAGAGATGGCAACTTTACCTGTATAGCTGCATTTCATATTTTAAGTTTTGTTCAAGTAGCATTTTATAGATTATAGAGTTTTAATGAAACTAGAGTGTTTCTATGTTCTTCTGAACTAGATAAGTGAAGCCAATTTTATTTAGGAAGCTAGCAGAATTTAGTTGGATATTTGAAGGCATCCTACTTTATTTACCATCGGGCCACGTCCATACATTTCTTTGCTTTCATGTTAGATACCAAGGATGGGTATTAGTACTATATCCAGGAACCCTGCTATCATCACACAAGACACCATGGAAGGCTATAGTCTTTTGATAGATCAGAGAATTTGAGAGGTAGATAGCTCCTTAGAAATCAACCTATACGGAATGGTTGGGACATTGGGTAGAAATGCTTGCTAGTCTACATACATATTATTGTAGATAACATATACAATGAAGGGTGTTGCAGATTGGCTTCCTTTACATAGTTCACAATGAGATTGGCGTTGTATTTGCTTCTTATGGCTGCTCTAACAAATCGTCACAAACTTGAAGGCTTAAATCAACAGAAATTTACTCTCTCACAGCTCTGGATGCCAGAAGTCCTAAACAACTATCATTGGACTGAAATCAAGGTGTTGGCAAGGCCACAATCCCTCTAGAGGCTGTAGGGGAGAATCCATCCATTGCCTCTTCCTGCTTCCGGTGGCTGAAGACATTTCTTGGCTTGTGGCCTCATCACTCAAATCTTCAAGGCCAGCATCTTCAAATTTTTTTTATACTCCCTTTTCTCCTTTCCCCCCTCCTCCTCCCTCTCTTTGTGAGTAAAATTTCCCTCTTCATGTCTCTCTAAGGACACTTTTGGTGCCATTTAGGGCCCACTAGATAATCCAGGACAATTTCCTTACCTTAATCATGCCTACCTAGACTATTTTTCCAAACAAGATAATATTTATATATTCTAGGTATGAGGACCTGATATCTTTGGGGTCATTATTCAGTCTACTATAGGCATACACTCTAGTCTCTCTCACATATATGGTTAAAACATAATACACTATTCTAGGAGTCATCACTAGTCTACCTGAATAACTCTAATTAATTAATAAGTACTTACTGAGCACCTACTCTATGCGAAGTTGCATTAGCAAAACAAAAGGAGTATGAAACAATCCCTCCCTCCAAATATCATTGGAAAGACAAGTCAAATACACAAGTGAAACAAATGCAAACTCTGCAAGACAGAGGATACTCAAATGGTATAGATGATAAATTCTGTAAAGGTTCAAAGAAAGGAGATCTTTATTTAAAAGAATAGAAAATACAGGAGGAGGATGATGGCGGCGAGATAGGTGGGAGCAGAGTCCACTTCCTCCTGCCCACTGGTGAAACACTTAGCTGATCTTCTGAGGAACAGAGCGAACAGTCAACGGTATTCCAGCATATGTGGAGATTGGTGACCAAAATTATAGGACACATTGAATAATAGGGCATCCCCTCCTTCTCTTATTTCTTATTTTTGTACTTCTTCTATTTTTTATTTTATTTTTTGTTTTAATTAAATTTTTTAAAATTCATTCTTCCTTTCTTTCCTTCTTTCTTTTTTATTCCTCCTTCCTTCCTTTCTTTCCTTATTTTATTCTTTCTCCCTTCTTTCCCTCCTCCCCCTGTCCCTCTCTTCTTCACCCACAGGTGAAACATTAAAACCTGGAGCTGTGAAAGACCAGAGTTAGACCCAGACAGGGGTCAGCCCAAAAAACAGAGACAATGAGACAAATTTCACTTTGCTACTCCAGAGAACTTGCAAGGTGGGAACGGTTAACACCAGTACACCTGCTGGAAGAGGAAATCCACCAACAAAGGAACTACCAATAGAAAACAATGGAAGAAGGTGAAGGAGGAAGTGGAACCCACACTAACCTCAATACAGGACTGAACAGATAATACATCCATTGGTGTAGAAATTACCCACAACAAACAACTGAACAAGAGTGAGAGAGAAGCCTCAAAACCTTGTTCACACAGAAGAATCAGCTTCAACACAAATTGTCCACACCTGCACAACAGAATACAAGGTGTGGTTGATGGAGTGACCCCGTGTTAACCAGCAGGAGGAAAAGACCCACCAAAAAAAGACCCAACAACAACCAAAACCCAAAGACATAAAGAGAGCCAATATAAATGACAGTCATAGACCAGCAAGCTCAGGTGATTAAAGAGACTACACCACTGAATCTCACAAGTATTCTACCTAGAAGCTCATACCATAAAATCAGGGAGTCAGAACAGATCAATTTAAAAAACAGAGGCTAGCAAGAAGAGTCTCAGAAACAATGGAAAGACAAAGAAACAACCCCCAAATGAAAAAAAGGAGGAAGCCCCAGAAAGACTGATAAACAAAACAGAGGCAACTCAACTATCAGATATTGAGTTCAAAGCATTGGTTATCAGGAAGCTCAATAAGCTCGATGAGCTCACAGAGAATTACCAGAAACTACATGGAAACTACAATGAACTCACTGCAAACTACATCAATATGAAAAAGAAAATAGAAACTAATCATAGGGTTAACAGGAAATGAAGAATACAATATCTGAATTGAAGAACACAATAGAAGGAATCAAAAGCAGGCCTGATGAAGCAGAGGATCAGATCAGCAAGCTAGAGGACAAGGTAGAAAAAAACACCCAGAAAGATCAAGAAAAGGAAAAGAGACTCAGAAAGAATGAAGAAGTATTAAGGGAAATGCAGGAAAACATGAAATGCAATAATATTTGTATAATATGGATACCAGAGGGAGAAGAAGAGCAAAGGATAGAAAACCTGTTTGAAAAAGTAATGATGGAAAACTTCCCTAATCTGATGAGAGAAAAAGTCACACAAATCCCGGAAACACAGAGAGTCCCAAACAAGAGGAACCCAAAGAGGCCCACTTCAAGACACATCAAAATTAAAATGGCAAAATTCCAAGAAACATAGAGAGTCTTAAAGGCAGCAAGGGAGAAACAAGAAGTAACATGCAAGGGAGAAACAAGAAGTAACATACAAGGGAGCCCTGATAAGGCTAGCAGCTGACTTCTTAATGGAAACGTGCCAAGCCAGAAGAGAATGGTAAGAAATATTCCAAGTAATGAGAACCAGAGTCCTGCAACCAAGGCTACTGTACCCAGCAAGGCTCTCAATCAAGATAGAAGGCCAAATAAGGAGCTCCCAGACAAAACAAGTCTAAAAGAATACACCTCCACCAAACCATCTCTGAAAGAGATGCTAAAGAGAATGCTTTAAGGAAAGGAAGAGAAAGAGAGAGAGAGAGAGAAGTACAAAAACATGGCAATGAATAACTACCTATCAATAATAACCTTAAATGTAAATGGATTAAATGCTCCAATCAAAAGACATAGAATAGCTGAATGGATAAGAAAGCATGGCCCACACATATGCTGCCTATAAGAGACCCACCTCAGGACAAAAGAACTACACAGACTGAAAGCGAGAGGCTGGAAACAAATTTTCCAAGCAAACAGACAGGAAAAAAGAGCCAGGGTAGCAATACTCATATCAGACAAAACAGACTTCAAAAAAAGGGCCATAAAAAGAGACCCAGAAGGACATTTCATAATACTCAGCGGAAGAATCCACCAAGAAGACATAAACATTGTAAACATATATGCACCCAACACAGGAGCACGCAAATACATAAAGAAAATTTGGGGGGACTTCAAGAAAGATATTGATAGCAACATAATTATAATAGGGGATTTTAACACCCCACTGTCAAAAATGGACAGATCTTCCAAACAAAATATCAACAAAGATATTGTGGCATTTAACAATGCCCTAGATAAAATGGACTTAACTGATATATATAGAACCTTTCACCCCAAAGAAGCTAAATACACATTCTTTTCAAATGCACATGGAACATTTTCAAAGATAGACCACATGATAGGACACAAAACAAGATTCAGTAAATTCAAGAAAATTGAAACCACTTCAAGTGTTTTCTCTGGCTACAAGGGACTGAAATTAGAAAACAACCCCAGTGAAAAAACCCCAAACACTCAAAATCATGGAGATTGAATAGCATGCTATTGAACAACAAATGGGTCAAGAATGAGATTAGGGAAGAAATCAAAAAGTTTCTCAAAAAAAATGAAAATGAACTTACAACAACCCAAAGTTTAGGGAACAGAGCGAAGGCAGTCCTGAGAGGGAAGTTCATAGCGATACAGGCCTACCTAAAAAGATAGAAACATTTCAAACAAACAACCTAACCCTATGCCTACAAGAACTTGAGGAACAACAACAAAGACAGCTCAGAGCAAGTAGAAGCAAGGAAATAACCAAGATCAGAGAAGAATTATAGGACATAGAAACTAAAAGCACAATTCTAAGGATCAATGAATCCAGGGGCTGGTTCTTTGAAAAGATAAACAAAATCAAAAAGCCTTTAAGCAGGCTCATCAAGAAAAAAAGAGAGAGGACCCAAATAAACACAATCAGAAATGAAAGAGGAGAGATTACAACTGATGCCACAGAAATAAAAAGGATTGTAAGAAACTACTATGAAGAACTGTATACCAAGAAATTTGAAAACCTAGGTAAAATGGACAAATTTCTAGGAAAATATGATCTTCCAAAACTCAATGAAGAAGCAGCAGAAAGCCTGAACTAACCAATAACAGCAGACAAAATTGAAGCAGTAATGAAAAAACTCCTGACACACAAAAGCCCTGGACCAGGTGGTTTCACAGGAGAATTTTACAAAGCATTTAAGGAAGAGCTAACACTTGTACTTCACAGACTATTCCAAAAAATCAAAAATGATGGAAGACTCCAAAACTCTTTTTATGAAGCCAGCATCATCCTAATCCCAAAACCAGAGAAAGACACAACAAAGAAAGAAAACTAAAGGCCCTATCGTTGATGAACACAGATGCTAAAATCCTCAACAAAGTATTAGCAAACTGCATCCAGCAATACATTAAAAAGATGATACACCATGACCAAGTGGGATTCATCCCAGGGATGCAAGGATGGTGTTGTACGCACAAAACAATAAACATAATACATCATATAAACAAAAGCAAAGACAAAAATCACATGATCATATCAATAGATGCAGAAAAAGTATTCGATAAGGTACAGCACCCATTTATGATAAAAACACTTAGCAAAGTGGGGTTAGAGGGAGCATTCCTCAACATAATAAAGGCCATATATGAGAGACCTACAGCCAACATTATACTCAATGGGCAAAAACTAAAACCTTTCCCACTAAGATCAGGAGCAAGACAAGGCTGTCCACTATCACCACTTCTATTCAACATAGTACTGGAAGTTTTAGCCACAGCAATCAGACAAGAAAAGGAAACGGAAGGCATCCAAATTGGAAAGGAGGAAATAAAACTGTCATTGTTTGCAGATGACATGATAGTGTACATAGAATATCCTATAGACTCTGCCAAAAAACTACTCGACCTAATAAATGAATTTGGCAAAACAGCAGGATACAAAATCAATATCCAGAAGTCAAAGGCATTTTTGTATGCCAACAGTGAAACATCAGAAGCAGAAAAATAGGATAAAAATCCTATTTGACATAGCAACAAGAAAAATAAAATACTTAGGAATAAACCTAACCAGGGAGGTAAAAGACCTGTACTCAGAAAACTACACAACACTGAAGAAAGAAATCATGGAAGACACAAACAAATGGAAACATATATGGTGCTCATGGATTGGAAGAATCAACATCATCAAAATGTCCATACTCCCCAAAGCAATTTATAGATTCAATGCAATCCCTATCAAAGTACCAATGGCATATTTCACGGATATAAAACAAACACTTCAGAAATTTATATGGAACCATAAATGACCCTGAATACCTGCTGCAATTTTGAGAAAGAAGAGCAAAGTAGGAGGGATCGAAATACCTGATATCACACTTTGTTACAAGGCCACTGTAATCAAAACATCCTGGTACTGGCATAAAAACAGACAGACAGACCAATGGAACAGAATAAAGAGCCCAGGAATAAACTCAAGTCTCTACGAGCAATTAATCTTCGACAAAGGGGGAAGAAGCATAAAATGAAATAAAAATAGCCTCTTCAACAAATGGTGTTGGGAAATCTGGACAGCTACATGCGAAAAAATGAAACTTGAGCACCAACTTACACCATACACAAAAATAAATTCAATGTGGATAAAAGACTTAAATATAAGTCATGACACCATAGAAGTCATAGAGGAACACATCGATAGGAAAATCTTAAACATTCTATGCAGCAACATCTTAATGATATGTCCCCTAGAGCAAGGGACATATAGGAAAGAATAAACAAATGGGACCTCATCAAAATAAAAAGCTTCTTCAGAGACTTCCGGTCAAGAAGGAGGCATAGATGGACACACTGTGCCTCCTTGCACAACCAAAGGAGGAAAAACAATGATTTATTTT
>PVJI01016824.1:0-37278 GCA_004026765.1 Micronycteris hirsuta
TGCCCTGTGATTTATGTCTTTTTCCAAAACCAAAATCGCCTTTGGAAAGGAAGAGATTTCAGATTGTCTATGAGATTCAGGAAAATATGAGGGGGCAGCTGATGGAGATTCTGGCAAAGGACTTCGCAGAGTTTTTTGAACAAGGAAAGAGTTCTGAGAGAACTGTGTGGAGTCCCAGGGTGACTAGTCTGAAGGGAACTGAGGCGTCTTTGTCCTATGTACAATGTTTCTTGTGTCTCGTGTCTTCAATAAGTGTCTATATTTTTCATAGTACATGGCTGGATACTTTCTAGATGACCTAATAAACTCACATAAATACCATAAAAATTCCACCTGAGATTAATGCTTTGGGGGTAAAAGGTATGTATTTCTTTGAGTGGGGATTTATCCAATCCTGAGTTGACCAAGGAAATGGAAGGTGATGCAGGATGAGTGCCATTAGGGGATGTGAGTTTTCTACATTGTGACATAGTCACTTTGAGCCATTAATTGTAAATTCAATAACTGTATATCAAGTAATATCTGGAAAGTAATGAAAATGAGAACACAATTACCTAAAATATATGGGATCAAGCAAAAGCAGTCCCAAGAGGGAAATTCACAGTATTTCAGGTCTATCTCAAGAAACAAGAAAACTATAAACAAAAAATAAACAAAGCCCAAATAAGTAGAAGAAAGAAAATAATAAAGATCAGAGGGGAAACAGACAAAATAGAATTAAAAATACAAGCAAGCAATGAAACCAAGATATGATTCTTTCAAAGAAAATAAAATTGATCATTTTTTAATGAGACTCATTAAGAAGAAAGAGAAGACCAAAATAAGTAAAACCAGAAATGTAAGAGGAAAAGTGACTACTGGTACCACAGAAATACAATGGATTAAAAGAAAAAAACTACAAACTGTTATATTCCAAAAGTTAGATAATCTGAAGGAATGAATAAATTTCTGGAAACATAAAATCTTCCAAAACTGAATCAAGATAAAATAGGAAATAGGAGCAAAGTAATTATAACAAATCAATTTAGTAAGAATAAAAAAAAAAAAAGAAAAGAAAAGCCTGGGACCAGATGGCTTCACAGGTTAATTTTGCCAAACATTCAAAGAGGAATATATACCTATCCTTCTCAAATGACTCCAAGTATTAAGATAAGGAAAGACCCCCTAGCTTATTTCACGAGGCCAGCATTATACTGATTTGAAAACCTTACAAAGTCATTACAAAAAATAAAACTATAGGTCAATATCCCTCATTAATACAAATCCAAAAAATCCTCCACACAGGTGGGTGGTGGGTAGTGGAGGTGGAAGAGAATATAAGGGGATAAATTCTAATTGAAAAATATGATAAAATAGACTAGAAATAATCCTCAACAAAAATTTTAGCAAAATTAATTCAGCATTACATTAAAAAGATTATATATCATGATAAAGTGGGATTTATTCCTGGGATTCAAGGTTTGTTCAATATCTGCAAATTAAATGTTGTGGTATACCACACAAGAAATATGAGGAATAAAAATCATGATATCAATAGATAGAGAAAAAACATTTGACAAAATTCAGTTCCCATTTATTATAAAAACTCTCAGAACATAGGAATAGAGGGAACATACCTCAACATAATTAAGGCCATATATGACAAACCCTCAGATATCACTGTACACAGTGGTGAAAAACTAAAAGCATTCTCCTTAAAATTAGAAGCAAGGCAGCAATGTCCACTTTTACCATTCTTATTCTACACAGTATTAGAAGTGCTAGCCATAGCAATCAGACAAGAAGAAGAAGATGGAAAGAAAGAAGTAAAACTGTCATTATTTGTAGATGACATGATATTACATATAGAGAACCCTAAAGATCCCATCAAAAAAACTACTAAAACTGACAAATGAACTCAGTAAAGTAGCAAGATACAAAATCAATATTCAGAAGTGAGATGGATTTTTATACATCAATAATGAACTGTCAGAAAAATAAACTAAAAAAAGAATCACGTTTGCAATTGCATCAAAAATATACTGTGAAATAAATTTAACCAAGGAAGTAAATTACCTATATTTAGAAATGTATAAGGCATTGAAGATAGGAATTGAAGGAGATATAAGTAAATGGAAGCATATACTGTGCTCATGGGTAGAAAGAATTAACATAATTAAAATACCTTACTACCCAAATCAATTTATAGATTCAATGTAATCGCTAGTAAAATACCAATGATTATTTTCACAGAACTAGAACAAATAATCTAAAAATTTGTGTGGAATCATGAAAAATCTCAAATAGCCACAGCAATCTTGAGAAAAAAGAACAAGTTGGAAGTATTACATTAACTGATATCAAACTATACTACAAGGATATAGTAATCAAAACATCGAGGTAGTGGCTTAAAGACAGCCATATAAATAAATTCAAAAGAATAGAGAATCCAAAAATAAACCTAGGTTTATTGGATAATTAATATATGAGTAATGAGGCAAGAGCATAAATATGAGTAAAGACAATCTATTCAATAAGGGATGTTGGGAGAATTGGACAGACACATGCAAAAAATTTAAAGTGTTCTACTTTCTTATATCATATACAAGAATAAACTTGAAGTGGATAAAAGTCTTAAATATAAGACTCAAAACCATAAATCTCCTGAAAGATAATATAGGCAGTAAACTTCCTGATTTTTCTCTTAGCAATATTTTTTCTAATATGTCTCCTTGAGCAAGGGAAACAAAAAATAAACAAATGGAACTGTATTAAACTGAAAAGCAAAGGAAATTATCAACAAAAAGAAAAGACAACCTACTGAGTTGGACAAGATATTTGCCAATAATAAATAGGATAAAGGGTTAATTCCTCAAATTTATAAAGAACTCATACAACTCAACACCAAAAGCCCAAATGATTCAATTAAAAAATGGGCAGAGCATAGATACTTCTCCAAAGAGAACACACAGATGTCTCATAGACATAGAAAAGATGCTCAAAGTCACTAATCATCAGAGAAATAAAAATTAAACCCACAACAAAATATCACCTCACACCTATCAGAATGGCTATCATCAATAAATCAACAAACACATTGGTGAGGATGTGGAGAAAAGGGAACCTTCATGCACTCTTGGTAGCAATGCAGACTGGTACATCCACTATGGAAATTAGCATGAAAGTTCTTCAAAAACTAGTAATGGAACTATTGTGAGCTAGCAATTCCACTTCTGGGTATAAATCCAAAGAAACCCAAAATCTAATTTGAAGATATGCGAACCCCAAATTTCATTGCAGCATTATTTGCAATAGCTAAGATATGGAAACAACCCAGTGCCCCATCGGTAGACAAATGGATAAAAAAAAAAATGTGGTACCTATATACAGTGAAATGGTACTCAGCCATGAAAAAGAACGAATTCTTACCATCTGAAAAAAATGGGTGGAGTTAGGGGGAAATAAGTCAGACAGAGAAAGACAAATCCCATGTGATTTCAGTTATATATGGAATCTGAAGAACAAAATTAATAAGCAAAATATAACCAGACTGATAGATACAGAGAACAAACTCATGGTTGCTGGAGGGGAGGGATACAAAAGATAATGGGATTAAGAGTGCAAATTGGTAGATATGAAACTGTCACATAGAGTTGTAGAGTTCAACATAGAGAATATGGTTAATAATATTGTAATAACTATATCAGGTGACAAGAGGGTACGTTAGTTACTGGGGGAACCCTTTGTAAATTATATAATGATCCAACCCTTTTCTGTACACATGGAACTAATGTAAAACAATATGGAATGTCTTCCCTGGCTGGTGTAGCTCAGTGGATTGAGCGCAGGCTGGGAATCAAAGGGTCACCAGTTTGATTCCCAGTCAGGGCATATGCCTGGGTTGCAGGCCAGGTCCTCAGTGGGGGCCACATGAGAGGCAACCACACATTGATATTTCTCTCTCTCTCTCTCTCTCTCCCCACCTCCTTCTCCTCTGTCTAAAAATAAATAAATAAAATATT
Organism: Micronycteris hirsuta; assembly: GCA_004026765.1. Classification (NCBI taxonomy): domain Eukaryota; kingdom Metazoa; phylum Chordata; class Mammalia; order Chiroptera; family Phyllostomidae; genus Micronycteris; species Micronycteris hirsuta. Next base: position 4,002 of record PVJI01016824.1, read on the forward strand.
AAAAAAAAAACAATATGGAATGTCAACTTTAATTAAAAAATAAAATTAAAAAAATAAAACATCATTAAAAAAGAAGTAGAATACAATAAACTTATAAGCCAAACCCACTGGTATCATTTACTTTAAAACTCAGGAAATACAATTATTTTTATATAGACTTTGAAAACTGCTCATATGCAGCTGTTTGGCTCTTTCCTGTGCGGGGGAGCGGTGCACACGTGTTGCAGGGGGTGGGAAAGATGGATGAGTCAGTTGCACGAGCTGAAAAACAAATAAACATGCACCTCCCTTTGTGTGGAGGGTTATGGTTGGGAACAATGAAAATCTGTCACCAGCAGGAAAACCAAGTAATTGCCTTAACCTGCTAAAGATCCCTTCTTACTCCTTAATCTATTTAAAACGTGATGCTTTGTTTCCACCCCCTGCAGCATACTCACAGGTGCAAATGGCAACAAACACCATGCTGCTTGCAGGTTCCTGGCAGTGTTCATTAGGAAGCCAGAGAAAAAGATGCTGAAATTCATTTGTAAATCCAAATAAATAATCTAATATCTGTTACACTTTATTTTTCTAAGGAACATGATAACCCATAATGCATTTGTGAAATACAGCGTGGCTTTTACCCCTGGCAAAATAAAAATATTCCATAGGTAACCCACTTTGTGAACTCACTTCAGCAGATACCAACTTTCATGATATTGCATGATGGTGATTTCTCCCTTAGAAATTGTTGTGGTTATTTTTCTTGGAAACTAATGAAATTTGGGATATTTTTCTTTATTTAAGTGACATAACCTTCACAAAGAGATCTCAAGGGTAAAGGAGGGAATACAATATTTAATTGGTGGTAGTTTCCCATAAAATGTTGATACTGAATATAATCTTTATTACTACTTTTACAGACAAATATGTATGATTGTAATCACAATTATAGAGCAAGGGTCCTAAACTTTAGTTAGCACTGCAATTATCTAGAGAATTCATGAATTTTTCAGACATAAGCTCTTCACTATTTTGTAAACTATCTTAAGTATTCCTCATTAAAGATGTTTGTTTCAGAGTAGAAGCACTGTAGGCAATGACTGTTTAACAAGTACAACACCTTTACTGAGCAACACCCTGCCTCTGGTGTTTGTAGGCTCACATAAATACACCCATTTATTCATTTAAAACCACTTGTTGAGTGTACTATGGGCTGTTCAGGACACAAAATTGTTTTTAAACATTAGTCCTTTCTTTAATGAGTAAACTAACTTGAAGGAGAAGAAAAGAATGCAAACAAGACATTATATGTCTATGCTATAAAAATTATCCTGGGAGTGCTACAGAAAATAGATTACAAAGGTATCCCATTAATCTGTTCCCTGAATTCTAGACATTTATTTCCAACTGGTAACTTAACATCTATATTTGCTATGTGACATTTCATACTTTACATGTAGAAAACTGAGCCCCTAATATTTTCCAAACCTTCTTTTCTTCTAGTCTTCTTAAACTCACTTTACCCAGGACAAAATATATGAAGTCATCTTAAGCTTCTCTCTTTCTGTTTCTGTTATGCACCACATAAATTCTTCAGGAAGTCCTGTGGGCTCTACATTATCCATTGTTACACTTTTATTCCAACTCTTCATCGTTTTTCACTTGAATGATTGCACTAGTCTCCAAACTAGTCTGCCACTTGATTGCCTTTATGTATTTTTAGCACAGCAGCCAGAGTGAAACCATTATAACTAGAGTCTTATCATGTCTGCTCAACACAAACCCGCCCCGTGGCTTCCCATTTTTTCTCCGAGTAAAAATAAAAAAAAAAATTCCATGAAGTCATGAAGTCTTTGACAATCTAATTGCTTCTTTCTCCCATTACCTCAAATACTGGTGTTTTCTTTCTTGATCATTTTAATGTGGCCATGCTTCCCTCCCGTCTGTTCCTTGAACACAACAGACACGCTCCTGACTCAGGGCCTCCGCTTGGCTTTCTCTGTATGGCTTTCTCTCCTTCAGATGCGTGTTTAACTGTCACTTTTTCAGGAAAATTTTCCTTAGCTGTTCTTTCTGTGTTAGTTTAAGCTAGCTACTGTATTCCATAGACTTGAACACATGTCCTGACTCACATACAGTGGACATTTAATTATTAGACTTAAAACAGTATAAAGCAGATGAATCTCTTGGGAAGGATTTGTGGTTGATGAAGTACTTTTCTCCATGTGGTGATTCATTTTCCATCCTATCTCCTGAGTTAACCACCCACTCAGGCAGGGGTCTACCAGCTTGCCGAATCTGGCCCCCAAATGTGTTTCTGTTAGGGTCCACAGTAAAAATGCTTTTTTATTTAACTTTTTATATTAAAATATTGTAGGAAAAAAACAGAAATATATGCAAATATATACACCCCACAAAATCTAAACTATTTAATATCCATCCCATTACAGAAAAAAAAGAAAGGAAAAGAAAAACTTGCTATCCTTTGTGAAGAGTCTAGGCTGAGATTAAATGTGGTTATCTGAAAGTCTTAAAGTTGCATATTTTTAAAATTTCTTTCACTAAACCTTTTAAAATTAAAAGAAAAAGAAATCCTAGTTTGTGAACCATACAAAAGGAGGTGCCGGGCTGGGTTTGGCTTGAAGTCACAATTTGTCCCACCCTGCTCCATTGTCACACCGGACTCCAGGCTGTTTCTAGGCTTCAATCCCAACAGACACAACGGAATTTTAATTTTATTAGCATTATGGAAACTGTCAACTTAATACCCTCACCTTGTGCTAAAAGAATGGGGGGTGGGTGTTAGTTTAAGGGAAGAGAAGAAAGGCATTTGTTTACTTTCCAGAGTCTTTTTGTTGCTTTAACTGGTAGCACACAATCCAGTAGGAGACTGGGGACCAGTGGGAACCCAGGACTGCCGTAGCCAAAGGTCTGGGGCAGGCCTTGGTGATCATTTTCACTTGAGCTGAAGTTTTACTTTACTAGCCTGCAGGGGCCATTAAAGTGCAAGTCAGGACAATGAACTCTGGTGAAAAAGGGACTTTCCCAAGTATGTCCTGATAAAGCTTAAGGCACAGAGCGTCTGTCACTATAAATATATATCTCTCTGCTGTGGTCTTTGTATTCATGCCAGCAACATTCACTGTGAATTGTTACATTCCCTTACATGTATGACTACGGTGATAAAAATAACAACCACGTGCTAATAGAATTTATTTACTTTGTGTTGAATGTCTGGCATTCTAGCACACAGTGAAGATATGAAATTATAACAGGCTGAACCAGTGACTGCTATTGTTTTGAAAACAGGAGAAATAAAATTTTCCTGAGTGCTGGCAAAAGAAATATTTGGGTGGAAAAAGGGACATGGAAATTGAGCTTGCCAAAATGAAAAAGTCATGAGGTGAACGTTTCCTTTGTTCTCCTGTGAATTGAGTTAATATCAGGTGATGTTTAACCTGACAGTGAGGACATTGGAAAAGGAAAGAGCCGCCTGGTAGTATTAGGTCAGTCACACCAGCCCTCATTTTCATTTTACTCTTTTGTACATGATGGAGATTATAGAAGTACCTAGGATTATAATGTAGTTAAACCAGCAAAGGTAGCATGTTTTAGTTCAATTCAACACATATTTGTTTAGGGCCTGCTGTGCATCAGGTTGTTGCTAGTAGATATGGATATAACAACAATTATGCTGTGAACTCTAGAATTAGAACCCTATGGTCTATTGGAGATGACAGCACCAGGAGACCTATTGTGATACAACATGGTCATCACTGTAAATAAATTTAACATTACAGAAAAAGTACCTTCAGATGGGAATCAGTTGACGGGTTCGAGGTCCCAGTTTGCTATGGTGGCCTTGGGCAAGGTATGATGGACTTGCTCTGCTGTGTCACCTGTAGTCTCAGGAAAATAATATTTACCTCACCAACATGAGACAGTAGATTGATAATTCATATATATACATATATGAACAGTTTACTAGATAAATGATGGGGTGGTTTCTGAGTCATAACTTTTAGCATTGAGAGTGCTCAGTAGAGAAGTGCTTTTTCTTTCTTTTACCTAGCTCCACTGCTAAACTAACCTAAAATACCTCAACATACCAAATAAAAGATTAAAAGTACTCAGTAATATTTTTTCATAGATAATATAGATGTTTGTTTTCAACACCACTCTATATTTTTAATTTACTTCATCAATTTCAAAACTATCACTACAAATATTTACCAACTTAGCCTTTTGACACGATTTCAGTAACCAGGAAGGCCTCCAGTTTTGTGAATTAAAGGCAGTTTTCCACATTAGATTCTCATATTATCAGTCACAATCTCATTAAATGCAATAAAAAACACATTTTGTTTCAGTTTTCACAGGAAATATATATTTTGTATTTATTAAAATAATTGGAATGTGATTCTTTTCACCCTCTCTCTGCTTTGGCTTTGAGTTTTTAAAATTCTTTGTATGATCATGTATTTGCACATATTCAACATCTACAAAATACCTTTTAATCAATTATTGGCTATTCATAGCACAGTAATTAGCACATGTAGAGAAATACATGGTTGGGACGTCCACTTGTTAAATGTGTGACAAACACGCACCTTTTATTTATTGGAAATGTCGAGGGGTCCTTACCATGTATGTCTCATTATAAGTGGTTGTAATTTATAGTTCAGGTGTATTTTATTATACAATTTAGAATACTCGGAAATGAATGCATTATGCAATGCCATGTGATTTGAATGAGCAGAATCCTTCTAGTAGCATATATGAATGTCTTCTCCCAACTGTGTGTTTACTGTGGCAGGATTAGACGTGAGAATATATCTCACAACTATCGGCATATTCAAAAGGGAAAAATGAGTCATGTTACTGTTAAAAAATAAATAAAAAAGAAATTTAAAAAATTGCTTTATTTCATCCTCCAGACAAGTATATGCCTAAACCACCCAATGAGGTAATTTTTTTTCCTTTATGGTTATTTTATTTTCATGTGCAAAGGCTTCAGCAAGTGCTCAGTGCAGTTCTCCAGGGTATTAGAAACCTGGTCATCATAGAAGTTTGGGGGTGTGTGTGTCTCTATCTAATTACCTTTTTAAACAGAGTGAGACTGCCACAAGTTTCTCAGGACTTGTATTTCAAAGGATGAGAAGAAACAGAAGAATGAGCCCTTCTTGAAGTGGGAGAGGCATGCCTGAATGCTTGTGCATCTGGACAAGAAAGAGCAGTTTACTGAAGCAGGAGAGTCAGTAGCATGGCCTTCAGTGATGCAGCCCCGTGTGTGGGAAGTGTTCAATTTTACTGGCATCGAGCTCTGCAGCATCTTCACCACTTTCTGTGCTTATGAGCCAGACAGTGAAAGGAAAATAGAGTCAGGGCAATTGGAACACAAATGTGAAGATTCTGTTTTGCTGTAAGAGAGTTTTGGATAGTAACAAGACCAAACATTTACAAACACATCGTAGCAAGTGGAAACTGGTATTCCTGAGTGTTCTGGACTTCCATCAGCCACAGCAGAGAGCAGACCACAGACTCTGAGAAACACAGGTGTTTGAAAGCGTGGTTCTGAGATCATGGCACTTAAGATAGCTTCAGATAATTTACAGCAATTCTTTTAGAATTTCTGTTGCAAGCAAAGCCTCTCGATTCCAATTTGTTTAGATCAGCAAAAATATCAAAAACAAACCAACCAACCAACATCAACAAAAATAACCCTGTGATGAAGCTCTGCAGCTAAAGGTTCAGTATGTCCCTTCCCCCAGTGGGGATGAGGGTGGCTTTCTAAAAACAGACCTGGGTACAGACGATTCCTGCTTCAAAGATGAAATTGTTGAGTTATGAAGGTGAACGAATACCAAAGTAGAAGGATGTTATAGATTATCTAATCTATAAGATAAGTAGAAGGATGTTATTTTTATTTTTAAGTAGAACGATGTTATAGATTATCTAACGTGAACTCCTAATTTTGGAAGAAAAAAATGGAGACCAAGAACTTTAAATGATTTACTTAATATCACAGAGTTAATGACAGATTTTAGATTATAGAGTAAATCTCTGATGCTTGAAACAATGTTCTTTCTTACCATGCCATGCCACTTCAAGTTATTTAGTGCATATTAAAAAAAACTAATAGATTTCAGAATTTATTTCTTGACTATAAGAGACAAGTTTGAGTAAAATAGTAATTGTGAATAAAATTTGATTCAACTATTTTTAAACAAGTGCTTTCGTTTGTAACAAGAAAAAGAAGAACCTTTCTCTAGTCAATTGAACAAGAATATTATGTGAACAGAAATGCAAATTGAAGCATCATCAGTCCCCTCTCTCTCCCTATTCTATGAAAAACCTTTTGTTTCTAAGTAGAAATTAGCTAGAGAAAAGAGCTCCTTTGACTGAAAGGCAGGACACTCACATTATCAAACTTGCTGTGCTGCCTTCCTCTCTCCTCTGCTCCTCTTTTTAGTATTTGGAAGGTATAATTGTATTTTTCTATTGGCATTACATTTGTAATTATGCATTTTCCTTTTACTTTCAATAACTGAAGGATGCTACCTCCCTCTACCTCCAAAAAGGGAAAGAGGAAGAAAGGATGAACGAGGGCAGAAACAAGAGAAAAAAAATAAGACAAATCATCTTTTGCAAGCTGCTAATCATTGTACAAAGCCACAAAGGACACAGAAGATGGTAGAAAATTGCTATAAAGCATGGAGAAATAAATACACTCCAGACTATATTGGGGATGGGTCATAGAATAAAAAGCTACCTGGTAGTAAAGCAAGTAGATTGAAAAGAGTAATGGAAATAAAACCCAGAGAGACATCTTACTAAGTCCCACAAGAGAAGGAAAAATGGATTTGGTCATTTCTAGCTGAATGTATTGGATGAGCCAATATGAAATAGAAAGTGCTTGTGGCCATTTTTAGCAACTCCCTGATTTCCTTCTGTAATTCAAGAGCTGTCTTTAGTATCACAACCATCCTTTTCTTCCTTGCTCCCCACAACCTTCTGCTGCAGTTTCCACAGCTCAAGTCCCAGAAGATCTTATTTCCCAACTGGACTCTTCAGTGCTCACCCTGATTAGTACCAAGGACTGCAATACAACCTATCAACTTATAGGGAGAGACAGTATGGTAACTTTTATTTCCAACTTTAATCTTAGGTTCGAACATAAAGCCTATAGCTACAATCTTAAGAATAGATCAATGTCAAGGTAGCAAAGGAGGTCAAACTGAATGCAGAGAGCTTGGGGCGGCAGAAAAATCATATGAGGGCAGTAGGTCATCGTAATTCCACTTCATGAATAGTTTACAAAGCAGGGACTGGTCGTCCCCAAGTCATTTAAGGATTTTATTGCTTTGCCAGGAAGCATGTATAGAATCTTGACTGTCAAACATTAACACCTTAAGGGCTCTCTAAGGTTGGTGGAATTTTCAGTTCATTTGTTCTGTCTCTATAAAGGAAATTGAATTTATAATAGACAATTCAGTGCACTAATATCTTCATTCCTGATATCAGAGTAATGTTTGCTACTCTGATGAAATAAGTACAAGATCCGTGTTACAGTGGAAAACACTGTGCATATATGGCTAGCATTCAATACATTTCAACAAATTCAACATATTCAAATATTTACTGACTAAAAGTGTAAAAAATGGGAAAAAGTAAAGGAATACAGGAAGAATGAAGAAAAAAACAGGAAGGAATGGAAAAGGGTGGGAAAAATAAGAATGGCATAAAAGAAGGGAGGAGATAAACTAAAAAGAACTAGATAAGAAGATGAAACCAGTGGATCTATTATATTCAGCTATAATGGCACTGTTGCAGAATTCAATTTTTCAACAGTGAAGTTACTTTTAAAGTTAGTCATCAAAATAAATGACATTATTAAACCCGATATGACTATAAAATTAATCTTAGTCCATTTTGGCAAGCAGTTGAGCTGTAGCTTGTAAGGAAAATCCATAGCTTATTTTCTACAGTTAAAAACGTGGTATGAGAGAATGCAGAACAAGGCGGTGGGGAGGTCCAAACAATGAACAGATCTGATCCATGTGAAAGAGAACGCCATAGATATAACAATACACACCAAAAATATTTGGTATAGTATTTTGAATTTAGAAGTGATATTTTATAACAGCATGAATTATTATGGGATGTATTCCAGATGACCAAATTTTATGGTCCTGCACTTATTTTTGAGTTAATTTTGACATTCCAACAAAAATAAAAAATTCCCACAACGAGTGTGTTGAATGTGACACACACACATATACACACAGAACCTGCACACACACACACACACAGAGTAAAGCAAAATCCGGTACTTAATGAGGTAGTGCCCTTAACAACTGTTTTCTCATTTCTATTTCTTTCTCCCTCTATCATTATTTTTGAAGTTCAACAACCAATATTCTAATTTTCATTGGTGTGGGAAATGTCTCCATAATAATTTTAGTGAAAGAGCAGAGTATCCACCTCTATAGTTTTCAGAATTCTTTGGAAATTATGCATAGAAAAACACTGGAAGCAGATATAGAATGCCTGATATTAGTAGATGATGGATTAGAGGTGATTTTAATGTTTTCTTAATGCTTCTATGCATTTTCTAAATTTTCTACAATTTGGACATTACTTTTGTAATATATCATTCTTTAATGAGAATGTATTGCTGGTGGAGTTATTATTATCCAAGTGGAAAGGAAAAGTGAAACCTGCATTTCATGCAACAGTGACTATTTTTTAAAGCTCTTTGAAGCCTTAGGTGTCAGTGAGCTTTCTCAATTTTTTTTATTTTATTTTAATTTTTTGCCCAGTTGAAAATTTTATCTTAGAAATGTTTTAACAATGCCTCCAAGACTGATCAGTACTCTCTAGCAGCCTTCAAGAAGGTACAGTTTCAGTACTAATTTTAATTACAAAATGTGTACAGATTCAGACACACATACTACTCTTACAACTAAAATTCTAACATACTTTTTATTAAGTTTATTGGGGTGACATTAGTTAATAAGATAATATAGATTTAAAAAGAAACCAACCCCATTTGAAGTATGCCAAAATGTTGGACCAAATTGAAAATCCATACTCACAATAATTTAATTACATGAATTGTGTTTTTAAAAAAAATGCTGTATTGATCAAAAAATTGAAAATGGAAAACTTTGCTTCAGCTGTTTAGCTGAATTTTAAAATGCTAAAAAAATCATACCTGATAGCTAATCCATATGAACATTACTTCACACAGGAAGCTGGCTATCATCTTTCAAAGTATTCATAATATTCATTAAGGAGAAAGGGAAAGGAGATAGGAAATCTTTAAACATGTAGGAGTTTAAACAATTTTTTTAATTGCAGTATTATTTTTTAATGAATTTAAGATTAATTAATGGGACCATAAATTGGTAAAACCAAGTAAGAAACACCTATTTTTTTTCCTCTAAGTTAAGGGAGACTGTATAAGAAACCCTTCATCCTCTTGAAAGATTTATCCTCCCTTTGTCCTAACACATGCAGCAGTGTCCTTTTGTTAAATTTTCCTTTTAGGGAAGCTCTCAAATTTCATTCCCGCTGAAATATATGTATTTAAGAGAGTAAGGAGGAGGCGCATCTAGCGTAATTTTCCTTTAGAATATCATCTTTGGCTAAAAGCTGTGTGTTGAATTAAAGAATCAGAATGTCTCTGCACCTAAGACACCGCGCTGTGTGTGAAGAAATGTTCGCTCAGCTGCATCTCTTCAGAGCAAAAGGTGGAGAAAGAAGTGATGTAAAATCACGGTAGGACTCGAGATACACAGCTAAGGAGAGGAACATGCTGATCTCCTGTATTCATATCACAGTCTGTAATATCCCTTGCCCACGTGAGGCTGATGGTCCGCGAAGCCACCAAAAGAGGCTTTGTGTGTCAGCCTCCTACAAGAGTGTCCCACCCTAGATCATCACAGAAGAGTGTCTATCCTGTGATTTCACTGTTCAACCTCACATTGTGTAAGAGGACAAGATGCCGAACAACAGGAGTCACTAGCAAATTCATTATATAAAATATTCCATTTTCTATAATTTTTTCTATAAGTATCACTCAAGTTAAATTAATAACTAGTAAAGAAGATAAGTGGCATTGATGTTTTTTTACCAGAGATTCATTAAAAAGGTTTTTTTTTTTTAAATAAAGTATTTAAAAACATGAGTTAAAAACAATGAGAGTAACATACAAGTTGGTGACATTCTGGTGCTACTGTAAAGCCCAGGTGTCCTTGACCCGGCTCTGTTACTACCGCGTGGAAGAAAAATCACCAGGCATGTTCAGAAATGAATTGCTCTGCCAGGCTGCTGTGTCAGGATGACCTAGACATTGCGCACATCTTTCTTTTCTTTTTAAATGAAAAGAAAACACGAAAAATTGTTCTCTAAGGTAGAGATCAGGTTCAGTTAAGTGGTCATTCCAGTCCAGGTTGTATAAGCTTTTCATCAGAAACCAAGGGGATAGCATCCTTCAGGTGAGATGGAGTGCATCTGGGAGGTGAGTCCTGCATAGTTTTCTCTGCTGTGAGAGCCGTCCTCACTCCTAATCTGCCTTGGCAATTTTCCTTTACAATAGATGCAAACATTATTTCATGCTGATGGGAGTTCCACAGGTCCTTACTCTCTCTTAACATGAATTCCAATGTTTGTAAGAGTGGAGAGTCACACTTCATTCTGCCAGCAAATCACTGCTAGACAGCACACTCTATCACACATGTGAATGAATGTGTGTGTGGTTTGTATGTGTGTGCATGCGTGTATCCCCATCTACTCCAAGAACGGTTCCCAATAAAAATATAAAAATATAACTTTCTGCCTTTGTTTTCACATACTCTTTCTAATAAACCTTAAGTCCAACATATAGAATGTAGCATAGAAATAACTCATCATTGTATTGACAAAAGAGAGCTTAGAATAATGCGGGTTTCCAAATGTATTGTTTAATTATGAGAAATCAAACAGAAATAAAAAGAAATAACTCCTCTTTATAGTATCAAGAGGATAGGCTTTGGAATAGTGTATGTATTAAATGAACTCTTGTAATTATTTGTCCTCCACAAATCATTATCTGAGCACATATTTGTCTTTTGGGTTGACAAAAATCCTTTGCCAAGTCATGCGGTGTCAGGAAGAGATTGGTACCTTAAAATCTTTTATAGTCTTTTTTAAAATTCATGATTTAATACCTGTGAAAATAGGAGGCTGCTATCCTAGCAAGTTCCAAGATTGATTTCTTCAAGTTAATTGTTGCCAGCCTCACTTGACATGTACAAACACAATCAATATAGTTACACCACAGATAATCACTCATTAGAAGGAGTCCATCCATTTCCAGCGCTATGTGTATCAATTTATCATCTCATTTTCACGCATACCAGAATGGTGTGCTTACCTTTCAGTGGCATCATTTGAATAGACAAGGTTAATGCCAACTTAATTTTACTTTAATGGTAATTTAAATGAAGTATTTTGATAAACGTGAAGCCCTGGATAGTCTTCTGAGGAAATTCAATCACAAATACTTATGAGAGTATTTGTGATTGAATAAACAGTATAAACAGTTCTGATTGTTTTTGATGAATGGTTGTTCACACTGTTTGACTTGGTCTCCTCCCTTTTATGTAGCAGAGTAGCTGACTAACTCGGAGACGTCAATGAAATCGCACTCACACTGAACTGCATTTTGTTTTAGTCGAAGTCTGTTGCAAGTGATGTCAGTTTTGTTATCCAGGATTTTTAATATTCTGTCTTTGCATAATATGATTGGGTAATAGAGCACATAAATTGTTATTCCTATTGCCTCTTTGCTTATTTCTTCTCTATGGAACTCTTTTCTGTATTAAAGAATCGGTGTTAATATTATTAGCTATAAGGCCTTCACCGGCTATACCAAGGAGATCTAGTCACTCCACTGTGGCCCCAGAGCACTTTCCCTACGTTCCTCCCTTATCACTTACCACGTTGCATTAGAATTGTCTGTGTGCCTGACTAAATACTGGTCTGCCTATCCTACAATAGCTGAACTATAGTCATGTCTCTTAGGCACGTGCAAGGCTTAGTGGGCAGATAAAAAGCACCTTATTGATATTAATAATCATTCATAACTTATGTTTAATACATTTTTATCCTATTGGTAGGTCTGTGTTGTTTTCTCTTCTATTATTTTTCTGGTGTCCATAAGTTTCCACTCATCAACCATAGCCTTTGGTTTCAAGATTTGGGTCATGGGTCATCACCTGTGGAATCCTTTATAGCTTTAAGAAGTGTTTTCAAAATAAATTTGCTTACTTAGAGCTGACATTAACCTGGGAAGATAGGAACTATAACCTCCATTAGGAAAAAGCCAGAGAAAGATGACAAAGTATAATGTACTAGATAGTTTACTTACATATTGTGCTTCTTATTTAATCCCCAAACTCTGTGTGAGTAAAGATGTGTTGTTTGTTTTTATTTATTGATAATTCCTAAATACCTGGAACAATCCTTGGCATAGTAGATGCTCAATAAGTAATCGTTGAATAAATTTTTATACATTGATATACACACAAATGAAGAAATGTTGCTGTATGCTTATTAAATCTATCTCAGTGAAGCCTCCTATGCTTTCTTGATTAATTTCCCCTGCAGTTTCTCTCAGCCGCAGCCTAAACCTGGATCATTCTAATCAAGCCTTTCCCTTCTCTCACCTCCCTCCAGCTGGAAAGCACCTTCACAGAGAATAGAGGTCTTCAAGCAAAAACTCTTTGACCCTCTTGCCTTCACACATCAAGAGAGCGTGGTAACTTCACCTCCATCCTTTCCTGACTCCCTTCAAGGCTGGTATTTCCAACTATAATCTTATTCTCCTCCTCTTGGAACTTTTCTCATTAAGTATTCCATTTCCCCTATATTTTAATCCATTTCCTCTCTTCTGGCTTTTTTCACAAATGCTGAACATGAGGAAGTCATTCTTACTATCTAAATAATATTTCTCCTCTTGGTTTCAGCCTCCCTCTCTTCCTTCACAGATAAGACTCTCCTCCACTTACCTTTGTTCTCACCGCAGGTTTCAATCTCATATGTTTTTGCCATCACTTTTTACCTGGTTTCCATCCTCACCAATGCCACTATATTACTAAACTATGATCTCTTAATTGTTAAAACCCATGGGTAGTTTCAATGACCACGCTTAGTGTTTGTGAAGTCTTGAATGCTTTTGACGTGCGTTTTAGAGCACCTTGTCTTGGACGACTGACTCTCATCTTTCTGATTCTACCTGGCTTCGTGACCATTGCACTTTCCCCTTTCTGTGTGTTTGGTGCTTCCTAATATTTGCCCTCGGTTTTTATTTATTTTTTTTTATTTGCTTCTTTGACAATCTTACCTATTCAAGTGATTTGGTTACCATACAAATGCTAATGACTCCTAAATCCAACTCTGATGACTTTACTTCTAAATAATGAATCTCAAATCATAAATTTTGCAAAATTGAATTCATTATTTTCCTTGGAATCTGTTTAGCCCTAAAATTTTGTGTCTTTTTAAAATGACTTCTACAGTCAAAACCAATTAATTCAGCCATTATTATTTATCTTTCTCCCTTTTTTATTATTTATATATCATTGGTTATTAATTCCTCTCAAGTTATACTACAAATAATTCTTATTTCTTTCTCTTTCTCTCTGTTTCTACTTCGGCTGCTTCCATGCAAGCCTTTACCACCTCTGGTCTAGGCTATTGCAAACGTCACATGAGGGGTGACCCTGAGTCTGCTTTTTGTTCCCTGCCATTCATTTCCCCTTCATATTGCTGCTGTAACTTTATTGTTGATACAAAAACCTGAATATCAAATACCCTGATTTAATCCTTCAGTGCATTTTTATCATCACAGCACAAATATTAAATTCCTTGGCCTGCCTTACAAATCTAAGATCTAGCTTGTTCCCATCAGCTTCATCACTTAAAGGTCATTGTTACAGCTTTCCTCCCTTTATTCCCCGCTGTCCTAGTTACATGTGTCCTGCTATATTATATAAAGACCCTTAATCATGTCCCATCTTCACACCTTTAAAAGTATTTTTAATTAGTCCAGAAATGTCTTCACTTACCAGTCTCCTTTTCAGCTCTTAAGCTGGTCTTTACTTTCTAAGGCTCGGTTGTCAACAACCCTGTTATCCTTCCTTGACTCCAGCCCGAGCATACTTGATGACTTAGTCCTTTGAATATCTACTGTGACTCGTGCATCAACTTAAACTTCTTCAACCAATGACCCCAATTTTTCATCTTCATATTTCTAGTGTCTTACAAATAACGCATAGTAACTGATAGGCAGCTATTATTTGAATACACTTAAAATGACCTATCTTATAGTACAAGTCGTGTCTTATTATTTATTTTCATGTATTTCACTCATTAGTAGGCAGTGTAATTCATCATTAGTAGATTAGTTGGACTTACATGACTTGATCTTCTTTATTGCATTATAAAAATATTTTTCAATGTTTTCTTGTGATAAGAATGGTTAACATGAGACCTACCTTCTTATATTTGTAAGTGTACAATTATTACTATGTAGAAGTACAGTGTTGCACAGGAAATCTATAACTCAGCTGCATCACTGGAATTTTGTGCTCATTGGTAGCGACTCGGTGTTCCTCTCCTCCTATGCCAACAATTCTCTCTTTGCTTCCATGAATCTGTTTATTTCAGATACATGGTAGACGCAGAATCATGTAGTATTTGATCTTTGGTTACTGGTTTATTTTATTTAGCATAATGTCCTCTAGATTTATCCATGTTATCACACATTGCAGGATTTACTTCTTTGAAGCTGGGATCTCAGAAAAATATTAGCATTTTCATTTTCCTTCCAGAACTGTACATAATAGCAAAAATGTGGAAAGAGCATATATGTCCATCAACAGATGAATAGAAAATAAAAAATGCAGTGCATGCATACAATGGAATATTATTCAGCCTTAAAAAGAAGAAAATTCTGAAATATGAAAATCTTATGAAAGCAAACACCATGAAAATTACAGATTCGGGTACATAAAATTAAATGTTTAGGTGTAAGATAAACTGTTATTCCTCTAGATAAAATGAGCTCTTAGTAATTATAAACAAACCAATGAGATAGAAATAAGCCCCCCCCCCAAAAAAAAACAAACTGGTAACACACAGATTAAGTTTTTGATAAAGTTCAGAAGGACATGAAAGCACAAGCAAAAGTGGAACCAGTCAGTGAACTTCTTTGTATCTGGGTTAGACTCGCAGTCTTTGAAGGTGGCTGTGGGTGTTTTGACCAACACTCTGCTGCCCACCTGGCTCATCCTCGCTTTGACTGATTGTCATGTACGCCTGGAAGCTGTGACACAGCGTGTCTGCGATCATTTATATTGCTATTATATGAAGTTAAACTGGTGTATATCTCTAAAAGAAGAGTTCTTAATACCCCAACATTACTTATATATTTCAAAATAATAATTCTGCAAATAATCCCCTAAATCTTCCAGAACAGTGAAAGTATGTTTAAATAAATTACAGGGTACAGTCAAAATTCACCAAGCTTATATTTTGTTAACTACTTAAGTGATGAGAGAAAACTTGATACCAAATATATTATTTTCCTGACACAATGATAATGTTATTCTCATATTTTACCTGAAACTTCAACTTCAGTACTGCAAAAAATAAAGAGCAACGCGATACCTACTTCCATATATATTTCTGGAAGAGTCCTACCACACAAATCTGGTATACTTATCTTGGCAGAAAAACCATAGGGACATATTGAGTCTTCATCAAAATGTCAGGAAGTTGGGGTCATATTCCCACCTCTTCTACTTATTCATTATGTGCCCTTCTGTCACCTCATACACACTGCAATGACGTGAAACCTGTTTCTAATATTGCGAGGTCTCAAGTGGCAGGTGAGGTGGGGAGCAAATGTATTTGCTGGAAATATGATAGGGCTATCAAAATATATGCAAGCAGCTACATAGGCAGTGAAACATAAGTCAAGTTCATTCTGCTACAGTGTAAAATAGAACTTTTTCATAAGATGAAAAAAGTAAAACTATGAGAAATTTGGCATATTACTCAACTAATCCTAACACCTCAATTTTATATCTTTCTTCTTGCCTTCTTGAAATTATTTATTGATAATTAAAAATGCATACCTTAGCATTGCTCAGCACATACAATGCTTAGCAGCAGTAAAATTCAGTGGTTCACAACATATGAATTATAGTGAAAGAATTATGGGTTTGAGTTCTACTTCACACCTGAGTTGTGTGCTTATGAACAAGATACAATCGGAGCTTGAAATATCATGAAGCTAAAAACACATATCATAAAAACACCAATCTTATAAGTATTTTTTGTGGTAGTGAATGCAAGTGTTTAGTACATTACAAAACCCATGGTAAATGTAACATGATCTTTAGGTTATTGTTATCACAATTCAGTAGTAAAGATAATTAATATTACCATTCTTTAAAGACCAAAGTCAGGGCAGAGATGATTCTGAACAAAACACAATGGTGTATACACAGATGTTCTTTGTTACAGTCAAAATTCCATGATCCATTGGCGAGAGAGTTACAATACAAATGTACAGAATTCCTCTTTAATAGAAATTGAAAAGACTTGAACTTGCATCACCGTGAGAGGGACAACTTTGTCGATTTGCAGAAATAGTGGAGGTAAAGCAGGTCTGGATTTCCTTTTGAGCCCCTGGAGATAGAGCTTGAGATGTACAATTTACTAACATTTATTGCTTAGAAATTGGTTACAAAGGGCCTCAAACTACAGGACAATCTGCTTAGTTGAGGAGAAGAGAACCAGAAAGTTCACTTACTTGAAGATTCATCTTGGTATTCATTTTAGGGAGTTACTTAGATAAATTTAGTTGTTGAAGAGCTAGAGGCAAAAAAAAAAAGAACAGTAACACAAAAAAAACCCTCTTTGTAGAAGGGAAGGGACTGGTAGACTCAGGAAAGTGCAATTTCCCTGCAGCTGTTCTCCTTCCCCCAAAGGCATGAAACCAGCTCACCCCAGGCTCCTCTGAAGGCCCACGAACCCTCCTGCTTCCATGTATGCACATGAGTTATATTCTTGTCTGATAATGTCTGCATGCTTCCTATCTCACAGGGTTAGAGGAATAATTAATGGAATGAATTTTGTCAAGCATGTCAAGACCCCCAAAAATATGCAACATAAATATCTCATGGTTGTATACCTTATTCCTTCAGCTTGGTTTGTACCTGGTAAATGGAGGAGAAAAATATATGCATTTATCTATCAAACTTACTGACATTTCTTTTAAAATAAAATCAGATTTCATTGACTGCATTCTTTGAGAAAGGTTATTTTTTTAAAAACTGGTTTTTACCTTTATTTGCCCTCCTCAGTGATTTATGTGATATACGTATTCTTACTACATATTCCCTTATCGAATACTTTAAAATGCTTGGAATTGGCCATGATAGCTGCTCTGTCTCAACATCATTTTTTTGTTCAAGCACATGTGCTCTCCCCTACAATCCTATAGCCTTCCACCTCGTGAGGATATCGGAGAAGTCAACCTGTAAAAAAAGTGGAAATACATAAAATAAGCCCTATAAATTCCTTTATATTCTTATAGTTAAACCATTATATTTTTCTTTAGTAAAAGAACATATTTTATGCCCAGATAATTGAGCCAATAGAATGTCATGAACTTCAACTAAAGAACAATAGCAGCGGAATATTTTAATAGGACAATCAAGCTGCTGGCCACAGGGCCAGCTCCTTTCTGATGTGCGCACCCCGTCCCGATTCATTTCGAAGGTGCTCACGCTCGCAGGAGACGTGCTTCCGCATACCTGTGTCAAGCTGCTCTGTTTGTGAGGAAGGGAAGCTTTCTGTAGCAGTATGCTGTGGATATTTCTCCCCTTGCAGCACCACTGAATTATTTAGGACTTGATTTGTCCAAGAAAAGCTTGGCTACACTACAGTGACAGAGTTATGCTGTAGAAATGAAATATTGTTTAAGGAATTATTGGTGCAAAAAAGGCAACTAAAGCAGAAGGCACAGTTGGTTTTCCAAATATACATACACAGCACTCACATTTATCATAATTCAAGAGCTTTATGGGGAAAATCCAGCATGCGTTTTGCCCTTATAAAACTGTCTTTATATTCTACGTGCATCTGTTGGCTGGCTTTTCCCCCAACCCCCATCTCTGCAGCCTTCTGTATTAATTTTTAAGGGTCTCCTTTTGTCACTTATATTCAAGATAAGAAGAATACTTCTTTTACATTCTTTCCAATTTCCTAGTATCTTCAATATCATATTGCATGGAATTATCTGTATGAGATGTATTGAATAACATTTTACTTCCTTTAATATGTTTTATAGACCTTCATCTTACTTGTTTTAAATATAATTTCCTATCCCTTTCCCCATGTCTTTTTCAAACTGGTCATTTTAATTTTTTGACCTTCTTGTATACTCACCCCCGCATAGACAGTCCTTCTTTGCCTGATTGTGATATGCACAGATTTGTTACCCCATCTCAGTTAAATAACACTAGGCCTCAACTACCATGGAATATTAACTATGAATAATTGCATAAAATACAAACTTCACTGCTAGCTATTCAGCCCACAAATCACCACATCGATAACAGATGAGGATCAGAACTGATGATCAATCACATCACTTCTTTCAGTCTGCTGATGATGGACTCCTGCACAGCTGTTGTTCAGTTCACTCACAAAAAGTGAAGCGTGCACTTGTGTTTCTAACTCCTCTCTCTGAGTGCTAAAATCAGGTGGCATTGTGCAACAATAGGTACTTGAAGTTGGGAATAGGCCAACAGAGATGGAAGTGCAGCAAAGAAACAAACATGGTAACACTGGGAATAAAATTTGAATTGAGCATAAATGGAGTTCTAGAAGAAATAGCTGATCCAGGAGCGATGACCGTGCTGCCCTAGACGGGAGACCCCTGGTTAGCTGCCTGGGCTGTAGATGTGCCACCAGGGGACCTTTATGAAGGCAAACTCATTGACATAAATAAGAAAAGTGTTGTGATGAAAAGGATGAAGATGTCCCAGAGCAAATGGCACTCACATACAACTTCATATACAAGGAATTTCAGAGCTATTTCATATCATTGCGCCAACAAAAAATAAATTGTTGAAAGGTGATGAATACTTAGAAAGGAGTGTGACAGTTCACCAGGCATAGGAAAGATTCTTATTTCCTTTTTTATACTACGAGGAAAAAAAGCACATACTGTTCAAGTGATTCTTGATCATTGCTGTATAAAGAACAAAAGCACCATTTTCAATGTTTCTAATGCTTGAAATTACGATGTACTAAATACATATTTGTTTTACTAATCTTTATTTTGCTACACATATGTAGCTGGCATTAGGGGAGTTTTTAATGTTTTGACACTATTTTTAAAGGTCACAGAACACTTGTGGTTTTTCTTCTTCGCTTATTAAAATCACGTTGCATGATTTAGCTTACCCAGTTATTTTTGCAGTGCAACACTGCTGTGCAAAGCAAAGACGGCCTTACTTAAAAGTTTAAGATACAGTCATGAGCTTCTTAATTACTGAGGTATATTCTGAGTAATGCATCATTGGGCAATTTGGTTATTGTGCAATCATAAGGTGCCCTTACACAGACCTAGATGGTGTAGCCTATTACACTCCTAGGCTCTAAGGTACAGCCTATTGCTCCTAGGCTACGAGCCTGCACAGCATGTTACTGCACCAAAAAACATGAGATTAAATCAAGCACAAGAGAAAATGATGCAATCAAGGCACATGGTAAACACGAGAAGGATGAGGCTGCTGTAAAACGTTCTTTCATAAATAGAAAAAGTGCATTCTAAAATAACAATAGAAAGTGTAGTATAGTAAATAGATAAACCAGTAACATAGTCATTTATTATCTTTATCAAGTACTATGTACTGTGCATAATTGTATGTATACCTTTGTAAGACTGGCAGCACAGCTGATGTTTTTATACCAGCACCACCACAAACGTGTGGATAATATGCCGCACTACAACATTACAACATTACAACAGCTATAACGTCTCTAAGTGACAGGAATTTATGAGCTCCGCTATCGCTGTACAGGACGCCTACAGTGTATGTGGTCCTCCATTGGCCAAAATGTCTTTAGGTAGATCGTGACTGTATAGGAAAGTTGCAGTTCTGTCAGTTCAGTCTCCTAGAGCAAGATTTTATTAATTATTTGAAATATTTCATGTATCTTAATGTCACACCACATATTTAATGATACATTGACTGACACAAATGAGGAGTGTGATTGGATCTGAGGCCAGTTTTTAAACATGTTCTATGTAACTGGTGTTTCAATGGATTCAAATTAAGAAAGTTACTGTCCAGGCCCCTCCCTCCACACCCCGCCTTGTCTGCAGTTGTGCAGTGGTCCCAGGGGAGCACAGCAGAAGCCACTCCTCTACAGAACACGGCGGAAGAAGGACAGAGCATTGGGGTGGCCGCCTGAGCTGGAAGCACGCCATCTCACAGGGGTGGCCGCGTACATGTGTCCTTCAAGTACGGCACCATGCTCCTCATGGTTGTCTCCTATACTGGTCACATAGACTGTGTGAGGGAACTTGTTCTCCAAGGAGCAGACATCAATCTCCAGAGAGATTCAGGTTCAACCACCTGTTCTTTGCTTCCCAGAAGGCCATAATGATGTTGTGAGATTTCTCTTTGAATTTGGAGCATGCACTGAGTTTAGGACCAAAGTAAGAGCACTTTGTTGATTCATACCCCATTGAAAATTTTTAGCAATCATGAGTATTCATTTCTCTTCATCTATAATAAAAATTTGTAGACTTCCAGCCAAGATGGAGGCATAGGTAGATACACTGTGCCTCCTCGCACAACCAAAAGAGGAAAAACAGCAATTTAAAAAACAAAAACAGTCAGAACTGACAAAAAATTGAACTGAGTGGAAGTTCAACAACCAAGGAGTTAAAGAAGACACGTTCATCCAGACTGGTAAGTGGGGCGAAACCAGACAGAGAGTGCTTGCAGCAGGCGCGCCTGGCCAAAACATGGCCTGTGCATTCAGCGTAACCCATGGCTGGTGTACTTGGCGAAACCTGCGGCTGGCTGACCTGGACCCAGCAGGGCCGAGACTGGTAGACCAGGTGGTCCCTCATTCGTGCGCAGATAAACTGGGAGAAAAAGCTGGGGAGCAGAGCAGACTGCGCAACCCACCATCAAACCTCAAACCACTAATTGAAAACACCTGTGGGGGTTGAGGCAGCAGCGGGAGGAACTCCCAGCCTCCCAGGAGAGTTCATTGGAGAGACCCACAGGGACTTGGAACTATGCAAGCCTGCCTACCCTCCCAGGAGCCAGCACAGAAGGGCCCAACTTGCTTGTGGGAGGTGGGGGAAGTGCGGAGAGTAGAGCAAGCGCCATTGTTCTCTCAGGCCCCATCCCCACAGGCAGTGGCACTACAAAGCAACATGGGTTACCCCGCCCTGGTGAACACCTAAGGCTTCGCCCCTTAAAGTAACAGGTGTGCTGAGAGGAAAAAAAATGGCACAAATGAAAGAACAGATCAAAGCTCCAGAAAAAATACAACTAAGTGAGAAAGATAGCCAACCTTTTAGATGCACAGTTCAAAACACTGGTAATCGGGAAGCTCACAGGATTGGTTGAAATTTGGTCGCAATTAGATGAACAGATGAAGGATATGCTAAAGGAAATGAGGGGAAATATGCAGGGAACCAATAGGGATGAGAAGGAAACTGGGACTCAGATCAACGGAGTGGACCAGAAGGAAGAAAAAACATTCAACCAGAAAATAATAAAGAAATAAGAATTCAGAAAAATGAGGAGAGGCTTAGGAACCTCTAGGACGTCTTTAAGCGTCTCAACATCTGAGTCATAGGGGTGCCAGAAGGAGAAGAGGAAGACCAAGGGATTGAAAACTTATTTGAACAAATAATGAAGGAGAACTTCCCCAAGCTGGTGAAGGAAATAGACTTCCAGGAAATCCAGGGAGTTCAGAGAGTCCCAAAGAAGTGGGACCCAAAGAGGAACACACCAAGACACATCATAATGACATTACCCAGGATTAAAAATAAGGAGAGAATCTTAGAAGCAGCAAGAGAAAAGGAGACAGTTACCTACAAAGGAATGCCCATAAGACTGTCAGCTGATTTCTCAAAAGAGACCTTGCAGGCAAGAAGGGGTTGGAGAGAAGTATTCCAAGTCATGAAAGGCAAGGACCTACATCCAAAGAATACTCTATCCAGCAAAACTTTCATTTAGAATGGAAGGGCAGATAAAGTGCTTCTCAGATAAGATCAAGTTCAAGGAGTTCATCATCACCTAGTCTTTATTATATGAAATGTTAAAGTGATTTATATACGGCATGAAGGGGTATCAACAGGGAGGTGGGAGGGGGAGAGAGGAGGAAAAAGTACAGAGAATAAGTAGCATAAGTTGTAGGTAGAAAACAGACAGGGGGATGTTAAGAATAGTATAGGAAATGTAGAAGCCAAAGAACTTATGTGTATGACCTATGGACAAAAACTAAAGGGCGGGGAATGGGGGTGTGTGGGGTGGAGGGGAATAAAGGGGGTAAAATGGGACAACTGTAATAGCATAATCAATAAAATATATATATTGGAAAAAAGAAAATTACTGTCCGGGTGCCAAATCTGACCCCATTGGAGAGTAAACTATATCTGTCATTGATAAATAATAATTTTTTATTGTAACGAATAGCAAAGAGATGTTAAATCTAAAGATTCCTCAGGTTTCATTTATGAATTTCATCCTTCTCCTCATAAAGCTTTCTAAAAAAAAACAAAACTTTAAACTTAATCATATAAAGAATGTCTTCTTTTCTGAACAGGTTTTATTACACAGGGAGGATAGGGCTCAGTCCTTCTTGGCTGCTGTTTCCCTCAAGGCTGCAAGGACATTGCTCAGCTCTTCTCTCCTCCTCTTGTCACGGATGGGTGTCCCCACCCTTTTCTTGATGAATTCCAGGGCCCTCTTGTCCTTAGAGACCTCGAGCAACTCCATGGCACGCCGCTCACAGGGGCAAAGCCACGCGCCTCTTGGATCATGTCCTGCATGAACTTGGTGTGCTGGGTGAGGCGCCCACGGGAGCAGCTGTGCCTTGGCTTGCTCACATTCTTCATCACTTTGTGGCCCTTGTTGGGGCCCACGGCCTTGGGGTAGTGGAGAGCCATGGCTGATGCTCCTCAGTGAAAGGCAAGTGCCATTAGGTCTCATTTATAAGTGGAACTTAATCAACAAAACAAACAAGCAAGCAAAATATAACCAGAGACATTAAAATTAAGAACAAACTGACAGTAACCAGAGGGTAGGTGGAAGGGGTGTCTTGGGGGAAAGAAGGGAAAGGGCTATCAAGGAACATGTATAAAGGACCCATGGGCAAAGCCAAAGGGGGGAAGGACGGAGGGTGGGAGGTGGGGGTGGGTGGGGAGGGGGGTAGTGGTGGGGGGAAAATGGAGACGACTGTACTTGAACAACAGTAAAAAATAAAAAAGAATGTCTCTGAAATTCTTTTTTTCAATAATGTAATTGGGATTATTTTTCATTAGGATACTTATTTATCCTTTATAAATTTTTTATGTGTAAAGTTTTCTCATGCAGTTAAGAATGAAGGAAACCAAAACATTTTTTTTTCCTATGAACAGGTTTGCCCCTCTTTAACTGTATCAGTTTCTCATTGTTACTGCAATTAATTACCGCACAATTGGTAGTTTGAAACAACGCAGTCATTATCTTACAGTTTGGAAGTCAGCAGTCCTACAACCAAGGTGTTAGATTCTCCCCTTGTAGGTAGGAAAGCATTCATTGGTGTGCCTTTTCTAACTCTTATAGGCCTCTTTCTATTCCTTGCATGTCAGAATCAGCAACAGGATATCAAATCCTTATGCTGCCCTCACTCTGCTTTTCTACAGCTGGGAAAATTTCCCCACTTTTTAAGGACTCGTGTGATTAGAATGGGCCCACCAAGACAATGCCCATCTCAAGATTTTAATCTTAACGAAAATTGCAAAATTGCTTTTGCCAAGTAGGTTTCCAAGATTCAGGCATGAACGGCTCTGGGGCCATTATCTGGCACACCACAGTACGTGCCAATAGGAATCAGGAAACCACTACACTTCTCCTGACTCAATTGTTCATAGAACTCAGAGCTACAAAATATTGTCAGTCATCAATTTCAAATTATGCTTTCCCTCCGTGACCTTTCTCTACCATTACTTCTCAATTGTTTTCTGATTTTCTTGTGTTAAGGTCTTTATTGCACCTGTGCTTTTACTGTAAACTACTAGTTGTTATATTTTTCCTTTCACTAACAAAACCTAAACAAAAATAGTACTTGCGATGTCTACTTAATACTTAAACTTTTTAATTTGCCAAGTAGTGATGTTAAAAGACAGAAGCAACAGCATATCAACTGTAGCACAAAACAAAGTGGAGAACAGACATGATCACAGAATAAAAGGCATTTCTTTCAAAGGCAATAGAACATCAAACACAATATTTGGCTACCTATGTGTTTATTTTTCTACTTCTATTAAAATGCAGATAAAGAAGTTTGCATTTTGACTTAACATGTGTCTAATTTTTATGTGAATATGTTGACTTGATATATATTGAATAACTAACTGTAGTGGAGACTGAATGACCTAGCTATTTTGGTGGTTTATATTTATTCTCTTTCACATAGATAACTGATGAAAATAGAAGTAATATACTTCTACATTGCTGAATCTGGAATATTTGCCCTTTGGATAAATGCTTACTTGATTTTCCCCCTAAATTTTCTAGAGATTTTTGTACTGTGTAGATACCATTTTGTAAGTGTTTAAAAATGGAAATTACACATGAGGATATAATTGGACTGGAGTTACAGTTTTCTGTTACACATAAAAAGTAGCAGAAAAACCTAAACTCCCAAGGCAGAGAAGACTGAAGAGACGCTGAGAGGAAACCAGTGGTGATAAAACAGGTGACTAAAGAGAGAGGGCTAATCAACAGGGCTTATGGGGACCACTCCAATTTGTTTCCAGTGCCTGGTAAAATCCAGTTTTATATTTCTGAGCTTGAATTCCATGTGTTTTTTTCTTTCTTTTTTTCATTATATTTTATTGATTATGCCATTCCAGTTTTCCTGATTTTTCCCTCATTGCATCCCTCCACCCAACCCTTTGTCTGCTCGCCCAGGAGATCCCTACACTGTCGTCCATATCCACAGGTCAGGCGCATGTGCTCTTTGGCTTCCTGCTTCCTATACTGTACTTTGCATCCCCGTGACTGTTCTGTGACTACCGAACTGCACTTCTCACTCCTTTCATCGTTTCTGTCCTTCTTACTGACCCCCCACGCATCTGGGAACCATCAAAATGTTCTGTGTATCTATGATTCTCTCTCTGTTCTGCTTGTCTGTTTATTTTGCTTTTTATGTTCAATTGTTGATAGATATGTATCTGTTGCCATATTATTGTTCAAATTTTTTATCTTTTTCTTAAAGAAAACCCTTTAACATTTCATGTAATGCTGGTTTGGTGGTGATGTACTCTTTTAGCTTTTTCTTTTCTGGGAAGCTCTTTATTGTCCTTTGATTCTAAATGATAGCTTTGCTGTGTAGAGTAATCTTGGTTATAAGGTCCTTGCTTTTAATTACTTTGAATATTTCTTGCCAATCCCTTCTACCCTGAAGTGTTTCAGTTGAGAAATCAGCTGACAGTCTCACAGGGGCTCCCATAAACAGCTTTTCTCTTGCTGATTTTAAGATTCTATTTTGTCTTTAACTTCTGGCATTTTAATTATGACGTGTCTTGGGATGGGCCTCTTTGGGTTAATCTTGTTTGGGATTCTCTGCACTTTCTGGACTTATATATCTATTTCCTTGACCAAGTTAAGGAAGTTTTCTTTCATTATTTCTTCAAATATGTTTTCAGTTCCTTGCTCTTTTTCTTCTCCTCTGGTACCCCCATAATGCAAATGTTGTCATGCTTGAAGTTTCCCCAGAGGCTTCTTAAACTATCCTCATTTTCTGTTGGATTCTTTTTTCTTCTTGCTGTTCTGATTGGGTGTTTTTTGCTTTCTTTCTTTCTTTTTTTTTTTTTCTTCAAAGCATTTATTTTTAGAGAGAGGGGAAGGGAGGGAGACAGAGAGGGAGAGAAACAGCAATGTATGGTTGCCTCTCACATGGCCCTCACTGGGGACCCAGCCCGCAGCCCAGGCATGTGCCCTGACTGGGAATCGAACCGGGACCCTCTGGTTCCCAGCCCATGCTCAATCCACTGAGCTACACCAGTCAGGGCTGTTTTTTGCTTTCTTATATTCCAAATCACTGATTTGATTCTCAGCTTCATCCATTCTACTGTTGATTCCCTAAAAATTGTTCTTTATTTTAATTAGTGTCTCCTTTATTTCTGACTGGTTCATATTTATGGCTTCCATGCCATTTTTTGTGCTGTTGACATTCTCACTAAGTTCACTGAGCATCCTTATAACCAGTGTTTTGAACTCTGCATCCAGTAGATTGCTTGTCTCCATCATGTTTAGTTTTTTTTTTTTAGAGTTTTGATCTGTTCTTTCATTTGGGCCGTGTTTCTTTGCCTCATTTTGGCTGCTTCCCTGTGTTTGTTTCTCTGTATTAGGTAGAGCTGCTGTGTTTCCCAGGCTTTGTAGGATGGCCTAATATAGTTAGAATCCTGTAGGGTCCAGTGGCACAGCCTCCCCTATTACCTAAGCTGGGTTCTCATGGTGTACCCACTGTGGGGGCTCTGTACACCCTTCTGTTGTAGTTGCGCCTTAATTGCTGCTGGCATGTCCAAGGTCAGCCGCCGTCTGTGCTTGATATGGGGCGACACTGCATAAGCTACAAAGCAATCTGCAGATGGTTGCCACTGTGCCAGGTTTAGAGGTGCTCAAGGGAGGACAAGCTGTGAACCAAGGCCTGCTGCCACTAGTGCCAGGCCTGGGGCAACTCAGCAAAAGGTAAGGGGCTCGCTGAAGCCTTTTGCTGCCAGTCACATTGTTGCAGTTTTTTCTTTATTTCTGCAGTTGTAGGACTTCCATTCAGTACGACTTCTGATGGTTCGGACTGGTGGTTGTTCTACAGGTTAGTTGCAGTTGAACCATGTTTACCTAAGCCACCATCTTGACAGGATCCATGTGTTCTTTCCGATAAATTCTTTTCTTAGATAAAGCATTTTTTTGTCATTTGAAACTCAAAATATTTCTAGATATTAATTATTCCATGTGCAATAATTATTCCAGATATTAATTATTCCATGTGGAATCTCCTGCTATTAAAATTATAAAATAAAATATTTCTTGGATATATTGGAATCAATTAAGCACGTCTGATGTAACAGATATTTAATGAGTGCTCTGTTATGCATCATACTCAGAACTAAAGCTATAAACATTAATAATATGTGGTTTCTACTTGGTGAATTATCTTTTTTTTGGAAGATGATCATAGGTCCTACTTTGGGGCAGACAAATGACCCTTCACTGGTCATTTCTTATATCTGATAAACTTTAAGTATTCAATAACAGCGCATTTCCATATTAATAAAGCTTGAATGTATGGTGGCAATTTTAATGATTATTCTCAGATCTTTTCCATTTTAATCAATTTTTTATTTAAATAAAGTAGAATGAGCATAGTAAAAGAGTGATGGAAATGTGGTAAATTTAATTGGAAGGATTTTTCTTTGAGGAGGATTGCAAGAGTTCCATGAAATCCCGGTATACTTAGGTTTGAAAAATTATATATATATATATATATATATATATATATATATATATATATATATATGTATATTTGAGGGGAAGGATCATTGGAGATAATTATGCTGTTTTCTCTGTGTCTGATGCCAAAGGCCTGCTATTTAAACTATAGCACACTGGCTAGAAATTGAAGCTCCAGACTTACAGGTTTTGAATTGTGGTCCTACAATTTTCTCAGTGAATGGTTCTAGCTAACTTATTACTTATTAACTTATTCCTCATATTTAGAAGGGCATATAATGCTATCTACCCATATAGTCATTTTGCAAAATAAATAAATATATAACACTTTTAAAACAGTAATGGATATACATATATATATACACACACACGCACATATATAGTGTTGAATACATAATAGCTGTTATAGTGCTGTTTAAAAATACATTCCAGAAACATACCATAGCGGTGCAAACAAGCAAACACACTCAGCCCAAGTGGACAGAACCATAGGCATCTGAGCTCATGGTATAATTTAGATATGAAAAGCGCTACAAAATGTGAATGTATGTACAGAGACTAAAATATGTCCAGTATTATGGAGTCAAGTTAATGATGCAAGCCAACCCTCAAATAATAGAACCAATTTTTTTATTCTTTCTTTATCTAGCTTTGCTATTCAGTAAAAATCAGTTTTATTGTTATTCACTTGAACATTCATTTTCTCTGGTGTAATAATTAATGGCAAAGAGATGTTTATGGCTTACTTATTTTTCATCAGAAAAAAATGATTAGGATACAGAGAGTAAATACAGATTTATTTCTGACAGTAGTAGTTTAGCTAGAAAAGTTATATGCTAGGTTATTCCTTCCTTATGAAAGTTACACAAATATAACTGAATTTATTTGATGGATTGAGGTTAAGTGAATGTGATATAAATATTTATAAAACACAATTGTATTATATACATAATTTATATATACATATATATTTCATATGTATAATGGAAAATGTACTGAAGAATAAATTTTGCACACAAATAATGCTTAGAAATTTAAGCACCTCCTTCACAAATATCAGAAAATAAAACCAGGAAATACACCTCAAAAATCAGAGACAAACCTAAGATGTGCTTTTAGGACTGTTCTATGTATTTTACGAGAAGGGTTGGAATAGTCCAACTACTAAATAAATATAAAAATAATAATTCTTATGTTGATCAATAAAAACTTAACCTGGATATAGTATTATGCTGTTAATACATTGTATTGTCCAAGGAAACATATCCCTGGTGTTATCTTAACTCTCCCTCTTTGTATTGGAATATTAATAAAGTGTTGATGACCTGGCTTAAGGCCTGAAAATATTGTGGTAGAAAACCTTGGCAGAGGGAAAGCCAGATCGTACCTGTGTAGGGTTATTTATCATGCTGTCACTGAACCCTAGGGAAGTGCAGTTCCAGCTAATTTATTACAATGTTGTTTTCGTTTTTACTGGGCCTGGGAAGGACTTACACTGAGGCTATCATGCTGTGATCTGCACTTGAGTATCATCAGTGACAACATGACTTCCCCTGCACATTTTTTATAGCACCCACTTTTCCCTGACTCTGCTCTCTTTCCTATAACATTTAAGAGCAGTCATTAAACTCAATAGAAGCCAAGGGCTGTATATGTGTGGTGAGGACGGGGAGTGGAGGATGAGGAGGTTGAAACAAATGCATGCTGCCCCAGAACTGTATGCATGCTAGTTGCAAACGTGCCCTGTCTAAGCCCCTAATACCTTAGGTAGGATGACTCAATAAACAAGACTTTCAAAAGTTATGGCTCTCTATGGAAGCGAGAGAAAAAGGTTGAAAGTGATATTGAACTACTAGAATTGCCAACTCTTTCTTTTTTAATATAAATGCACATAAAAAATGAAATGGGGGTAGTGAAGCATGATGGGTTGAAAGTCACGAAGCTGAAGAAACTGAAGACTTGGTTTTAATCTTTTCCTTTTATACAGTCAGAGAGTAACTGATTTCAAATGTTCATTTAGGATTTAGTGTTCTTAAAGCAATTCTACGCCAGAAATCAATTGTTATTAGTTGTGGATATTTCCTGAAATGTGTCCCATATACACATACATGTACATATATATGTACAAGGGAGGACTCCCAAAACCAGAATTTATATATAAAAAATTGTGTATTTATTCTTACATGTTTAAACTTCAGTCACCTTCAAAGTACTCTCCATTTGATGCTATACACCTATCAAGATGTTTTTTCCACTGCTCAAAACAGTTTTTGAACTCATTGATTTTAATAGATTTTAGTGCTTCTAACATTTTTTTGTTTCAGCTCTTCCACATTGGCAAAATGTCTCCCTTTGAGGATTTTTTTCACCCCGAGGAACAAAAACAAGTTGCTCCTGGGGTGAGACTGGGTAAAGAGGGAGGGTGGGGTATGGGAACCATGCCGTTTTGCAGTCCAAAAATGCTGAACACTCAGCCCAGTGTGGGCAGAGCCTTCACAAAGCACCCATCATGAAATGGGCAAATGCAATGAAAGATTCTTCAAAAAAAAAAAAAGTCACTGAAGCTCAAATGCAGCCTCTCACAACAACACCAGCTGGTACACTGATACAGACGCATTCCCAGAACACTCACCTAGCGGGGGAAGACTGTACCACAACAGGTCCACTTTCTAGAATATTCTGTTGTTTTTTTTCTGTATATGTCATTTATATGTGTGTGTTTGCACGTGTATCAACACCGATAAGAGATGCATAGTGAGTATTTAGCTCATTTGCACAAAAAAAACAAAGATGTATTTGTTCCTGAAAGTGTAGTACATAGCTATGTCAGCGCTCTCCCACTTTCTGCCTGTGCACTGTTGTAGCCCTTGTGCAAATGAACGAGCATGTGCACAGGAGAGTGATGTTTTTGTGCATTAAACATCTGCTTTCTAAGAACTTGAAATAATATGAAGAATACATATTATGTGAATATGCATTTAGAAGTTACTGTCACATCTGCTATTCTATTTGATAGGTGGTCCAACAATGCCTTGAAACATAGTAAAGTGGCTCATTTTTAGCAGCTAAAGTAACAGATAACAAAGTTAAATGACCACTTTAAGTTACTACTTAACTAGTCATAGTCACAACTAGAACCCAGGACTAAGGTGGCTAAATTGTGTATTATACAGATATTGTAATGGGAATTTTGGATCTATACAGACATTAGTGCAAATATTTGTCTTTGTATATAACCCATGATCTAATTGTAAGTGTAGGAGATCTTGCAAAATAACTGAAAGCATAATCTCCATAGAGAGAAACTATGGTAAAAGTCAGAGCTTTAATAAGACCAGAATGTGACCCTGGGAACTAAAATGGCCGTATTTAAGTGAATGAGTCTGAGAATCTTTCACACACACACTCAGATCCAGAGATATGCTGGTAAATATACACATGTGCATCTCTATATAAATGCATGTATTCATGTATGGATGTATGTATAGATGAAGAAGTGATGGATAGATGATAGATTCCATCAGGAAAAATCAATTTCATAATTTGTTCTAAAATATAGAACTATTTCTACTTGGGGGAGCAGTGAGTGAGGATTTCTTAGCGTGCCATGAATGAACCCAAGCTCAACTTCCTGAGGCACAGATTCCATCTTCTACTTCCTGTGTTATGTATGTTGATGATACCTTTGTCACTCAACTATCTCCGGAAGCATTTATTTTCACCTTTATTTGGAAAAATGAAGACCCAATCCTAAGCCTGTCCCCCAGCACAGATAGACTATTATTTTCGTGTTCCTCTTCTAACATTTTCATAGCAAGTATTTTAGCATAGACAGAGACCTAGGATGGGAACTCTCAGGAAAAAGATCATCCTGCTAGGGCTATGCTTTCTGAATGGTGGTCGTGGCTGTGTGCCACCTGAACACTTGCATGTGACGAAGCCAAATTGAGATGTATTGTAAGGGCACAATACATATCAAATTTCAAAGACTTAGTACAAAAATGATGTAAAATGTTTTGTTAATAATGTTATATTGATTACATGTTGAAATGATTTATGTTGGAGATATTGAGGTAAAATGCATTATTAAATTACATTTATTTTTATTTTATTTGAACTTTTTATATGGTATTTGAAGATTTAAAAAATATATCTGTGGGTCACAATATATTTATATTGTATGCTGTACTGATGCAGATGATTTTCAAATATTTGGAAATTAAGCAAAATTACTTTTTAAGTAATTTTTGGCCAAGGAAGAAATCATGAAGGGTATTTAGAACTATTTCCAAAAAAATGAACATGAGAATACAACATATCAAAAGTTGTAGAATAATGAATGAGTACTTTGAAGGA
This sequence comes from Micronycteris hirsuta, assembly GCA_004026765.1. Lineage (NCBI taxonomy): Eukaryota > Metazoa > Chordata > Mammalia > Chiroptera > Phyllostomidae > Micronycteris > Micronycteris hirsuta. The sequence goes on from PVJI01016824.1 coordinate 36,158, forward strand.
AATTTTTAGCTGCAAGTATATTTACTAGAAAAGAAGAAAGACATATAAACAATTATCTCTGTTTTTATCTTAAAAAACGAGCAATGACAGTGATGTTAGCAAGTGATAGGAAACTTCCCAACTCATTCTTTATTAGATTTGTGTAACTGCAAAACAAAACCTGATAATGACAATTCAGGCTAAGAAAAGAATTTCAGATCATAAACTCTCATGATACAGATGCAAATTTTTATAAAAGCAATAGTAACCTAAATCCACCAAAACATAAAAAAGAATAATATATCATAACCAGCGGGGTCTTCTCATAAATGTGTGCTTAGTTTAACATTAGAAAAATAAGTTGATGCAATTTACCAAAGAGACTGAAAAAATATATATATGATTATCTCAACTGGCTGACAAAAGCCCTTACAAAATTCAATACCCATTAATAATAAAACTTCTCAGAAAACTAGAAAATTAGGGAAACTTTCTTAATACAATGCAGGGCATTTATGAAAAACCTACAACTAACTTCCTAATTGTGATGTACTGATAGCTTTTTCAAATTTGTTAATAAGAAAAGATGATTACTCTCAGACCTACATAATAGAGAGAAATCCTATGTACATGGATCTGGAGACTGAGGATTTTATTAAAGATCTCACATTTCTTTAGAGATCCAATGCAATCCCAATCAAAATTTCAGCACGATTTTGGTAGAAATTGACAGCTGATTCTAAAATTAACATCAACATGTATACAACTCAGAATAGCTAGAACACTTTTACATACCTGATTCTAAAACTACGCCAATGCTACAATAATCCTGAGAGTGTGGTGATGGAGTCAGCATAGACAAATAAATATATATAACCACAGACCACAGATAGACCTATAGAACTAAACTGTGGCTGTAACACCAATGCCATTTAGTAGGGATGTATTTACTTTTTAACCAGAGGTGCTGAAACAGCTAGATATTTTTATTAAAGACAAGAACTATGACCACTATGTCACTTCATACACAAATTTAATTCAATAAGAATCATAGACCTAACCATAAAAATTGGAACAATAAACCCTCTAGAGGGAAACATAGGAGAATATCTTCACAGTATTAGAGTAAGTAAATGATTTTA